>VDFB02291215.1:0-107645 GCA_007258455.2 Sequoia sempervirens | reverse complement strand
CATGCAATACATTGTGAATCCTGCTATTCTCTAGCACATCCAACTAATAAGCAACCTCTCCTATACTCCTTAAAATCTTGTATGGCCCATTAAATTGAGCCTTCAGCGTCTCTACACCAATCTTCTTGAATTAAGGCTACCTATAGGGCTATAGTCGCAAGAAAACTAAATCACCAATCTCAAAAGATCTTTCTACCCTATGTCTATCTACATAGATCTTCAGCTGGTTTTGGGCCTACTACAGATTATCTTTAAGTGATTTCAAAATATCCTAACTCTCTTGAACCCAATCCTTGGCCTTCAGAACCCAACTATTAGCAATGGTTAGATCCACAAAAGATGTAACATCATAACCTTACAAAGCCCTAAGAGTCATGCCAATAGACATGTGATGGGTGGTGTTGTAGCAATGTTCGCCCAAATACAACCACCTGCTCCAAGCCTTTTGCTGCCCCGTTACATAGTTACACAAGTAACCTTCTACCTATTTGTTAGCAATCTTTGTCTGCCCATCAATCTATCGACAATAGCTAGTGCTCGGAGTTAACTCAATACTTCTCAATCTAAGAAACTCTTGCCAAAACATATTGAGAAACCTACTACTCGATCACTAACAATGCTTTTGGGTAGACTGTGGAGTCTAAATATCTCTCTAAAGAATAGCTCTACAACTTGAGGTGCCTTATACTTTTAAGATATGGTGAAAAGTGAGCATACATAGTCAATCTATCAACCACAACAAAGATACAATCTTTGGCCTACACCTATGGAAAACCTATAATAAAAGCTACAAATATACTTTCCCACTTTAGCTCAAGAATAAGGAGGGGCTGCAATAGTCCTACTAGAAAAGTATGCTCTAAATTATTTCACTAACAAGTCAAGCAATCTCCAACATGTCGCAAGACATCATCCTTGAGGCCCTTCCATGCGAATCTCTCATTGATTTGTTTGTGAGTCTTGAAATAACTAGGGTGCCCTGCTAAAGGTGTGTCATGAATGACTCTTAAGATCTTCTCCTTCATTTTTGACTCTAGAACAATGAAGAATCTATCCTTATACAAAATTAGATCATCCATCACTTTGTACTTGTCATCCTGGATCCTTCCCTCCATGATATCACAAGCAAAAGTATTCTTGTAATACTCAACCAAAAGATGAACCTTCCAATCAGCTGAAATCTCTAACATCAAGGTAGGCTTTTTGGATAAAGCATTAGCTACTACATCCCTTTTCCCTTTGACATACTCCATGTCAAAGTCATATGCCTAGAATTTCCTAACCTACTTTTGGTGTTTTTCATTGAAATCCTTCTGATTTAAGAAGTACTTCAAACCATTATTATATGTTCTTACGACAAATTTACCTCCTACCAAGTACTGCCTAAGTTTAGCCAATGCATGCATGATGGCTAACATCTCCTTATCATATATATAAACTCTTTTCTCTATTTATTTGAGCTTCCTACTCTCAAATGCTATACAATGTTTGTTTTGCATTAGGATAGCTCCAATACCCTCACCTAAAGCATTGCACTCTAATACAAAGGGCTGAGAGAAATTTGGCAATGATAAAACTGAACAGGAACTCATCATCTCCTTGAGTTTGTCAAATGCATCTTGTGTTGCAATTGTCCAAGTGCAAGACTCTTTCCTGGTCAAATCTATTAAGGGTGATACCAGCTGTGAAAATCCCTTAACAAATCTCTTGTAATAGTTGCATAATCCAAGGAATCCTCTCAAGTGAGTTAATGTCTTAAGTGGTGGCCAATCCAAAATAGCACGAATCTTATCTATGTCAACTTTGACCCCATATGCATTGATCAGATGCCCTTAATATAGGATCTTTGTCATCCCAAATTCACACTTAGACATTTGGCATATAATGATTGTGCTTCCATGATTCCTAAGACCTCATTAATGTACTTGAGATGGTCCTCCCAAGTCTTCCTATAAGTTAGAATATCATCAAAGAAGACAAGTTCAAATTTATCAAATCGTTTGTTGAAGATTTGATATACACGTCTGGAAAGTAGTAAGTGCATCTATCAACCCAAATGGCATGACCAAAAACTCGTAATGACCATTATGGCATTTGAATGTTGTTTTGTGAATGTCATGCTCTCTTACTCTAATATGATGATACCCTGATCAAAGATCAATCTTCAAAAAGTAGATTGCCCCATGTGACTCATCAATCATTCATTGATCCTAGGGATAGGGTACCTATTTTTTATCATCTTCTTATTGAGAGCTCTATAGTCAATGCACATCCACATGGTCCCATCCTTCTTAACCAACACTACTAAAGAAGCAAAAAGACTAGAATTGGGTCTAATATGCCCCATATCAAATAGCTCTTGAATAGTCTTCTCTATCCCCTCCTTATGCCTCTTTAGATAGCGATAAAGAGTGGTGATGATGGGTTTGGCCCCCTCAAGCTCAATGACATGCTCAAAACCCTTAACCCCTATCAGGTCACCAAACACTAAAATATGCTTGTCCAATAGTGATTGTATATCAACATGACATTGTCTCTCACCTTTTGTGAAGTCTTGGTAGACACAAAACATTGGGCTGCCCATGCAACTTTATCATGCTTGAAAAGAGTCTCCTTTGTTGTGACTGCTCTAGGTGCTTCAATAGACATGCCCCGAAGTACCACCTTTTTCCCATTCACTTTGAATTTTAATTCCATCGTCTGAAAATTTTGTGAATACTTCCCAAGTGAATGTACCCACTAAACTCTCAAGACAACATCTGCCTCTCCAATCCCAACTACATAAAAACCATCAATCACTCTATGATTTCCCAACATGATGCTTATTTGAGATATCTTCTTTGTGCAAGTTATAGTAAATCCATTTGCTGCCATAATATTAAACTCGTTGAAATCTTCTACCCCAAGGCCTCTCTTCGCCACTAGGGCCTCATCAATGAAGTTTGTGGGTTGCCCCACTATCAATCAACCTACAAAATTCCTCCAACTCTAAAACGATTATATTTAGGTGTACACTATAGTGTAGCAATAGTTACTCCTAAAACCCCTCCCATCACCTATTCCTTTGGTTCAATTTTTTCATCTTCATGTTCATGCCCTAAGTGATCCTCCCCCTTGTCTTCTTCACTATCTAAAATAACCCCAATGTAGTGCACCTTACCTCTCCCTAGGCACCTATGTCCCTGGTTCCCGTTGCGCTTTGCATGAAAAACATTAACTTTTTTCTTTGCAACTCATTTTTGGTTTCATCATCTCCTCTCTGAAACTTCAAGAACCATCACTGAAAGCCTCTTAAACTTGGATACATAATTGTCAAATGAACCATTCTACTTCAATTGTGCTAACTCTTTGAAATGCAGGTCTGCATCATTTTTATCAAATTTGTTGATCAATCTCTAGATAAAATTAGCATATGAACCAATGAGATCATGTCCCAAGGCCAACATCCCATGATACCACCACTCATGAGCATCTCCTCTGAGTGAAGTGTAGCATACTTAATTGTCTCATGCTCAATCATAGGATTAAATTCAAAATAAGTATCAAGTTTTTGAGCCTGTGCACATGCAGTGCATATATCGGAACCATCAAAAGTAGGTGCAGACAACTCGCACACCTTACACTACAACTTTCAATTTGGCCCTCTCTCTCTTGAGTCTATTCCTTAGTTTCAGTTGGTAGAAATCAATCAAAGATATGGAAGCATGAAATTCCTCTCCTAAAGACTAATATTGATGCTAGTAGTCGAAATAACCCTCTGCATTCTGCTATCCTCCATTGCCTTCCAGTTGTCCATCTAAAAAAGTAGGCATCAATGGCGGTGGTGCTGATCCACTAACTGTTCTAGTGTTGTGAATGTTATTTCAATTATTTGTTGAGTTACTACCTTCACCGTTGTTCCCATTGTTACCATTGGTGTTCTTGTTAGCTCTGATAGTGTTCATGTTTTGCAGAATTTATGTCAACAAGTTAGACTACCATTGCCATCTAGCCAGGTCATTAGAATATGTCGTGTGCTATTATTCTCATGAGGATCCCTTCTATCCATAACTCTCTCACCTGCGATTTGTTCTTCCTCTTGTTCCTCAACTGGAAAATCTGCAAAAGGATATTCTTCACCTAGGGTTTCAAGAAATTTAAATTTCCCTCTTCTCAAGTTCTTTTGATAAATCTGTTAGCCATTTCACTTGGCTGCATAAGAGATATCTATTTGCATAGACTTGTTCAACTTCCAACAGGTTGGCAATGAAACCAACTCTGAAACACTGTCCATGACTTTTTTTTTCTTTGGAATTTGGCAAATGCTTGATAAAATGCTCACAATTGCAATGATGGAAACTAATACTAATAAATTTTCAAATATAAAACTCACTATTGTAGCATATTATTATTGTAAATTTTCCATAAACATTTGTTCCTTTTCAGATCATATGAATATCAAAAATCAAACAAGATATTATTGCTAAATCATAATATTCTCATATCTATAAATTCACATACACTATCTCATGGAAATTTGCTCACCTTATTGATGCTTTAGGTGACTGTATATTTATTGTTCATAACCAAAAAATAATCTGCACTTTGTTACCAGCAATACTCTCAATACAAACTTCAAAATTTATCTTCAATCTTCAATAAATCTGAAAATCATCAGCATTCTACGAAATCTCCAAACATACCAAGTAATGAGCACACCTATGAACCCTATATGAATTCGCCTCAGTATTGGCTAGGAAGAAATCCTCTTTGAAATCAATTTTCCCTTCGGGTTTCCATCCTATGGTTTCAACTTGAGCAAAATACCAAACTTAACAATAAAAGATGAAATTATCAAAAAATCTCAATTTCTCCCTTGCAATTACCTTTTATACCACCTTTCAAACACTCAAGAAATTATACTTTATTTCCCCCATAAAGTGAATTTTTTTAATTTTAATTCTTTTTGGGCCCCTAAATAAGTCACTTTAATATTAAATGTTCAACTTTATTAAAATAATTAATTAAATATAAGTTCCCTGTAAAAATAATAATTTAAGACAACTTAATTTTATTAATTAATTATTCTCTTCCATAAATCCCAATTAACCCTATGGGAATTAAAATAGGCTAAGGGTCTTCATCAACGTTCACCTTGAGGAAGGGGAAATTACATAGACATTAAAAAATTTGAGGATCAAGCAAATGTTAAAATTCTAGATACTTGGATCAAGCAAATGGAGATGGATTGCAATGCCATAATGTGAGTGAATTACAAAGATTTATTTTGCTCGCTTGAAGATGAGTGGGCACACTTTTGTATGGTGGAACAGCAATCTTTCTTTATGTGAGAAGAAAAAGAAACCAGCAATATACAGTTGGGATGGTTTCAAGGACTTATTGAGGAAGAATATCTATCCAATTTTTCATGAAACTAATCAGAAAATAAAGTGCCTTGGCCCTTTACTATATGAAAACAAGCAGGCAAAGTGTTCAAGACTACAAAGTTTCATAGGCAAGCCATGTTAGCATGAACATGGAAGAAGAAGATGTCCTTACAATGAACCTCAGGGGGTTACATTTAAACATAAGAAGAAAGTTAATCACTGCTAAGCCAGCTGATTTGGATTAAGCTTGCATGTTGCCATATCATAGATGAGGAAAAGGGGAAGAGTGAAGTAGCTCTTCACAAAAGGTGCAACAAGAAGATAAGGAACAGCCCAAGCAAAAGAAATACATCCCCTTAAAGAGATGAAGAAGTAAGAAGACTAATGCTGCTATTGTAAGAACCCTAGTGGTTCTCAGCCCGTTAACTGGTCAAATTGCTGGGTTTTGTTTTGTTTTCTGATTTTTGTGATTTTTTGTGTTTTTAACAGCAATATGAAGAATTGCGATTTTGATAAATAAATGCTTAAAAATTTACTAAAAATTCTACAGCAATGAAAAAGCATAGAAAGTGGTCATAACTCAAAGGCGCATCAATTTATTGTTTTTCCAGAGCCTTTACAATGATAAAATTTGAACAATGAATAAAATATGATCTATTTGAAAAGAACCTGGTGGCGGCTGCAACATGCATGAGAGATTTGAAAGAATTTAATATGAATGTCTCCTGATCTCAGATCTTCAACTCAGAATGATAAGGAATCCTCCAAAGACCCAGGCGCACTGAAACCAATCAACAGAGACTGCAGAATGAAGTCGTATTCTCCTGTGAGGAATAGTACGGCCCTGCTGGTACAGAAAGTATGGCCTACAGCAGCAGCTTTAAATATAGTACGGCTTCTTGAAAGATGTGCCAGATCTCAGATTAATGACCTCTGATAAGTCGCCTCAATCAACTGGTGAAAGATCTCTGTAAACTCCGTATGGAATCAATCCAATAAGCTCAATCTGTAACCTCTGTGTGAAGTCACCAAGATGCAATCTTCAACTGGTATTGCACAGTCTCAGTATGCCAATCTCTGAAGAGGTATCGTTCTCCAGAAATGAATCGCCTGCTAAAACCCTAGGGTTTTGCAAACTCCAATGCTCAGAGCAAAATAAGACAAATTAGAATATCATATCATAATGGTTCGATTTTGTCTTTCCTGTGAATATATACTTCTCTTGAAAAATTCGACCCACAGCTCTTTTTAATAATCATTTAAATAAATGATTAATTATTGCGCTTTTGACTTAGGAGAAACTCATTTAATAATTGGCGCCTTTATTAATGAATAATAAATATTCATTATATCCAATATTAATACTTTATTATAAAGTATAATAAATACTTTATAATATGCCAATTTAATTAAATATTTAAATAATTAATAACGTGACTTTAATATAAAGTCAAAGTATTAATTATTTCATTAAACCATTAAATACTCCAATATTTCTCCGTCTGACTGTCAAACTGAAGAACTGGGTCGACTCTGAGCTGAATAGTTGAACCAGGTGCCCTGCCCAAAATAGCAGCTTCTGCCTGACCTAACTTTCTAAAAATAGAAAGTTTCTAAAAATCCACTCTGGAAGATTTTGCGAAGGCCCAACCTGAAACAACTGCAATACTGAAGCTACAAAACACTGAGTAACTGCCTCAGATGATCCTCTGCCCACATCTGTCAGCCTACGAGGATCGAAATAATAGGCTAACCACGTCACCAGCTGCGCTGACTAGGATGGGGACATCACGCTATCCACAATTGTAAAGACCCAAAGAGTCATTGTTTACATTGCAATATTGATGGTCACATCAAAAATAAGTGTTGGAGGTTGCACTCCTCGTTGCACCGTAAAAATAAGACTGAAAAAGACTCCAAGTCTATGGCCACTATCAAGGATGCGGTCAAAAATAGAGAGCAGCTTAGATGTTGTTGAAAAATTAGGATCCCAGTTTTCAATGCAATAAGAACAAGAAGTAATGAACCCATTTTTCATTCTAAACAGCAAGTGAAGAAAACAGGGTCAAGAGCACTTGTAAATCAAATTTCTCAATGCAATTTGACTTTAGTTGATGTAGTTGGAAAGCTTGGTTTGAAGATGTTTGATCATCCTCAATCTTACCCTTTGGGTTTGGTCATGAACAAGGTAGAGATTCAAATAAAGAAAAGTTGCAAGTTCCAGTTGACTATTAGTGCTCAACATATAGATGAAGAAGAGGCAGATGTGATTTCACTTGATGCATTTTATATTGTGCCTAGCAGTCTATACTTGTATGCAAAAGATGCTATATTCATGAGCAGGGAAAATAAGTATCGATGGGTCGAGCGTCGAGTTGAATACATCTTCGCAGGACACCAAAGCAAAGCCCGAATTGCCATGGTTGTTCCAACTTCCAATCAAGCAATCAAGTTCTTACAAAAGACCAAGCAGTTTTGTCTTTTGCTTTCCAAAGATAAAAAAGAAGAGGAAATTAGAATTTCTTCAATGTCACACAATAACCAGAAGACCAAGGGATTGAAGAAACCATTGCCATCATCTAAGGAGGCATTCCATGAGCCTAAGAGGCTACCTCCTAAAGAGATGTAGAGCATGAGATTCATTTGCTTGCCAAATATCCTCCACCAAACATAGGATTATATGGGCAACCACCGATGGAGAGCAATGATGTAAAACATCACCTTGAAGTGTTACTGGAACAAGTTGTAATATTACCCAACACTTCACCATGGGGATCACCTATAGTAATGCTAAGAAAGAATGATGGCTCTTGAAGAATGTATACAAATTATCATGCTCTCAACAAGATCACTATTGAGAACCACCCTCTCCCAAGGACAGGTGACCTACTGCACCAACTGTAACAAGCACAGTATCTTACACAACTGGATCTAATCAAGATGCCATCAAGTGTGTATGAAGGAGGATACATGGAGAACCACTTTCAAGACCAAGCAAGCTTTTTACAAAAGGTTTCTTCTTCCTTTTGGCTCGTGTAATGCACCAACTACCTTTGTGTTTGATGAATAATGTGTTGAAGTTCATTGATACATGTGTTAAGTGTATCTAGATGGCAGACTAATTTTTAATGCGACATGAGAGGAACATTTGATGCATTATAGGCAAGTCTTGGAAGTATTTAAGGAAAAACTAGTGTCCCACAGGGACGTGTCCTCTCCCCCAAAATCCCCATGTTTTTGAGATGCGAACGTCATTCAAACGTGGGGACTTGGAGGGGACGTCCCCTCGCCATCCCACCACCGCCACTCAAGTCTCAAGTACATTTTCAAGACGACCCCTAGTTGGGGAATCTGAGACGTCCCCAGGACATTTAGGAGACTTCGAGGGGTCTCCCAACCATCCTAGGGACTTCCAAGTGTTGCAAAAAATAAGCAATAAAATTGTGAAAATGGCATTCAGTATGAAGGTTTGTGAGGTTTTGAAGGCCTTAATTCGTGCTTGCTGGTGGGTGCTCCACCCCTCAACCCTACCTTGTATCAGGACAAGAACACGTATGAGGTGCTGCTCCTAGACCCTGCAAGGGACACTACCCCTAGACCCTTGCAACAGGCGCTACCCCTTGATCCCATAGGGGACTTTGCCCCCAAACCCCCACAAGGGGCACTACCTCTTGACCCCAAACCTCCAAGCACCATTGTTAGTGTTAAATGCAATCATTGCCATGTTTTTAATGCTTATTAGTTTAAAGTTTACTTAGTATATCAAAGTATCATTTGCAATTCTTGTACTTGTTCCTTACACCTTTTTATAAACGATTTTTCAAGTATTATATGTATTTGTGCCCCCCCCCCCCGACTCTATGGAACTATGGGAAAAATAGACCTTGTACAATTTGAAGAAATGTGACCTTGCTAATGAGTCTTTTACAGATCTTAGCCATGTGGTTTGTGTGTAATGAACCAGACCAGATTTTTTTCCAATTTTTCAATAGCAATTACAATGCAACACGCACCCTTTAAGGTTAGCTCAAAAACCAAACGATGCGGAAAGTAACTCTAACCAAGAATGTGTCGAGGAGAGGCAAGCATATGGTCAAAGGATCTTGTGCATGCAGTACTGGAAGTAAACAATGCTGACAGAACTCAACGCCAAGAATGTGCTTCCAAACCCAAGGTGGGCAAGGAGCTACCATATAGCGGAGGAACTGAAAGAGATGATGCAATGCTGAAAGGTAAAGTCAACACCAAGCATGTGCACTCCAAAACCAAGGTGGGTAAGGCGCTACCATTTGGTGGAGATTCTATTGTAAATGATGCAATGTTGAAAGTAACTCAAACACCAAGAATGTGCACTCAAATCCGGAATGGATGAGGTGCTAACATATGGTGCTGAGGATCTAATGCAATACAATGAAGACTGAACAGTGGCCAATCTCTTCCACTAAGAGTGGGAAATTACAATGAAACTTTGCAAGATAAGAATAATGGCTGAACAGTACCTGTAGCAGCCTTACATTATAAGTTTTTCTTGCAAGTATCACTCTATTTGAAATGTCTCAATGCTGCAATGAAGTATTATATCTCTCTTATCATCAAATGACTCAATCCACACAAAACCCAACCCAAAAGACAAACTTCTACAATCTGATTTTGATAGACCAGCAACTGAAAATGCACAAACCAGCAACTAAAAAACTCACTAAAATGCTCATAACTTCCTCAAACCTACTCCAAATGACATGAGACCAAGTGCGATGAACTCCTAGGAAGATAGCAATCAAGTTGTGACCAAGAAATGACTGCAACAACCACTCAATGAAGTATCTAAACATTTGTCAGGCATGATGAAGTAGAGCCGTCTCAAGAAGAGCGACTTCTGCAAAATAAAATCCAAATCTTCATATTAAAATCTGAAACTCTCCAAAAGGGGCGTCCAAGGATGACAATGACATATGCAAACTACCCAAAACAATATAAAATTTATTCTATGACTTATGAATAAAAACTACTTTCAGCTATGACTGGACCAACAATTCAAAAACTATCAAAACTACAAGAAACTCAAATACAATGTGCTCAATCTGCTCTCAAGAGTCAAGAACAACCATCATCTTAGCTAGTTGCTATCTTTCAAGCAAGAAACTAAGCCAAAGCTAGGAGGTATGCATTCCTCGAAGCAACTCACTCACCATTTCAACAGCATAACAATGTAGTAGACAAGAGATAATCCAATTGAAGGCCAAGTCTCTTATTTATAAAAAAAATTTCTCCAAATTCAAATCTTCTTTTCCCTCCAATTAGGGTGCCTAAATGAAATTCACTTTTCACCTTTTCTCCAAATTTCATTTGAATTTCATTTCCAACCCATATGTGGAAATATAATTTAATAGAATGCAAATATATCACCAAAAGGCGTCAAAGGTAGACTTAAGTGAAATATTCTATAACTTGCAAATATTTCACTAGAAGATTTAAGTGAAATATTTAATTAAACTCAAATGTCTCCAAGCTAGGCGTCCCCTTTTTCCTTAGCACATATTTCACTTAAATATTAACTCATCAAATAAGGCCTCCAAAATGTTTAATTAATAAACATTATAAAATCACTTATCTCTCCAAGTGGCATCCCAAATAGCCTTAATGTTATCTCACTTTATAAAATATTATCATCTCAAGGCTAGGCGTCCCAAATAAAAACCATTAAAATATGACTTCATCAATAAATCATCCTCCAAACCTTAGCCAAGAATATTGAAATATTTTAGCTCCACCAAAGGATGCCCAACACAACTCCAACTTGCCAAAAATAGCTCTGAGAATGCTGGAAAGACCAACTGCCCAAACTGACCTGCCAAAAATAACCACTGCTCTGAACTATTGAACTGCTACTAAAAATAGCACTACCAAAAATAGAACTTACTAAAAATAGCATATTGATAAAAATAGTAAGTTGTTTCAAACTCATTTTCTCCATGTTTTGAGTAGCTGTCGCAACTTACTAAAAATAGTAAGTCCGGAAAAGTTCTCTGATTCAGTTGCATGTCACACCATCGTGAAGCTCTCTTAAAACCCAAAAGGAATCCAAAATCCAAACTGGAAAACTTTAACATGCAAGCCTCCAAAAAGCAGCCGAGAACGCAAGTCAATATCCTGTCATGCATGTTACCTCATTGCGAAGCTCTCCAAAAACCCAGAAAGCTCCACTAGACATGCGTCAGAAACTCCAACATGCAAGACCTCAAAAACACCTCCAAAGTGAAAACCCTAATTTAAGTCTCCAACTAGTCTACAGGGCTCCAAAATAGGCCAATGGTCAACAAAACTGATCACTGCGAGAAGGGGACATTACATTGTGGAGATGAGCTGAGGGTCTATCTTGCAAAAGTGGAAGCTAGTAAATGTTGGCCCAAACCAAGAACTGCCACAAAGACAAGGAATTTTTTAGGAGCTACATAACACATGTAAGTTCATTCGAACTTTCTCTCCCATGGCTGCCCATTTACACTCTATAGCACCATTGGAGTAAGGTACATGAAATTATGAAATTAAACTAAATTAATGTCCACATATGACCAAAAGTAGATCAATGGGACTAGAGGCTACAACAATTAATAATAAGAAGTTCTAAGAAGAGAGAACCCTATAAGAAAAATAATAAAAATATAAGACAGAATAAAGCGTTGTATTGCTAACAAAATAGCAATACAAATAAAATAATGGGAAAACAAGAGCCCCAAAGGCATGTGCCATTGAAGAATGAAAGGAAAGCTCATTGAATATCCTTGTTTGTGTCTGAAATGGAGAGTCATCTAAACCATTGTCAATCATTGTGAAGGATTTGATAATGCTTATGGAGGAGTATCCAAGTCTAGGAGATCCTAGAAGTAAACAAAGATCTTCCCCTAGAAATACTCCCAAACATCCAAGGCCAATGCAACTCCCATAGTAGAAAAGAAGCTTATAATATGAGTCTACCCTTGTGGTATAGGGGATAGCAAGTAGTAGGTGAAGATCTATGTCACTAGAATGGAGCAAAGTCACAGCAACAAAAATGAGTAAGCCACAATGCTAAGGAAGAGCAAGTTGGGGAATCTAAGTATTAATGGGGTGCTATGAGAAGCGTCGCTTAATTGATCTATCAGCTTTGATATATGAAGTACCAATATCCAAAGGCTGTATTTTGTTGCTTATCACCTAGGTGAGCTTGAAAAAGATGTGATCACCATGAAGGCTATAGATCCTCTAAGCTCCTCCCTTGTAGGTATCTTGTAGGGATTTGCACAAAAGGGTGATGGCCTCTCAAAGAAAAAGAACCAAGCAGTTTGAATATCTAAAGAAGGTAAATAGATTGTTGCTTTCATTACTTTAAAGAATAAGAATTGTAATGCTTTGGTGTTAGCCTCATCTAACTTGCAACTACCCTTTGAGATTGATACAGATGCTAATGATCACAACATGGGAGCCATCTTGCTACAAGGTGGCAAACACATTTACTATCATTCAAAGGTCTTCACTTCAATGGTAATAGGTTATCCAATGTATGATAGAGAGCTTTATGCATTTATTCCTTATATAAGATGTTCACTCTTGGATATTCTGAGTTTAGAATTGTAGGCAATTTGAAAGCTAGCTCAAAGCAAATTTCCTTGCCTTTAATTGGGATCATAGAGGAAGACTAATCAAGTTGAATTTTACCACCTAAATCTTCACCAAAACTTTTTCTTAGGATCCTGCAATAACTTGCGAGGATATCTACTATTAGTATAGTCTGAAATATGCTAACCAATTTTTTCTTGAAGATTTACACACATAATCAGCACTAGCCAACTTGATTAGCGTTAGCTCCAAATAGGAAAACAGACTTGAAAGAACTCACACCAAGAATGCACACTCAATCCCAAGGAGGGATAGGTGTTGTCATATGGCGGAGGAGCTAATTGAAAATAAGTACTTGAATTTAACAAACTCAACATCAAGGATGTGCACTCAAGATCCCACTGAGGGCGAGGTGCTAACATATGACGGAGTGACTATTTAAAAATTGAAACTAGTAGGCGGATAACCAGCCATGAAGCTACAGCAGTCTAATTCATCCGCTGCGGCGGGCATCCACAGAATTGTGGGGATTCACCACTATGAAAGTGGGTACAAAGAGAGTTACAATCAAATTATCCACACTGGCGGTAAACCATCCAGGGGTACTTATGTGAGAAGAAGAAGAATTAATTGCAGCAATTAGAACTGGAACAGTACTACTGTTTACAGTCTTTACAAATAAGAAATAAGCTGCAAATTACATATGAATTACAATAGTCTTCAAACACATGAGTAATAGATGATCTCATACAATTATTTATCTCTCTAACTGCTGATAATGAATCAAAAATCAGAACTTCTAAAGTCTGATACAAAAAACAGTAAACTGAAAATGTCAATCTGCAACTGTGGAAATCAATAAAATATTCATAACTCACTCATTTCACCTCCAAATCGAATGAGATCAAGTGCAATGGATTGCTAGAAGGTAGGCGACCATGCTGAGATGAAGAAACAGCTTCAAAGAACTTCTGTGAATTTTACATGAATCCCAAGGCACTTCCAGAAAAGTACGGCCCTCCTTGAAGGGCCGATTTCTCTTTAAAAATCAAATTCTCAATCATAAAATCCCAAAATTGGCATGAAGGGGCGCCCTTGATCAGCAATTAGAATGATGAAATGCCCAGAACCAATTTCAAACTGAAAATAAAGCTATAACTTGAAATCACCTTCAGCTGTAGATGAAACAGCAAAACCAAAATTGATAAATCTTCAAAATGTCTTCACAATCGAGCTCAATCTACTAGTCTAGATGAGAAGCAGCGAATTCCAACTAGATGTTGTATTTCAAACATGAAATTGGATAATTGGCTAGGAGGTAGCCTCCTCGAAGCAAGATTTCATTTGTCATTCCGACAACATAACAGTATGATAACATGAATGGATGAAATGCTGCAGCAAAATCCTTCATTAAATAGAAGCTCACAAACTCTTCAAATTCCTGAGAAAGCACACCAAAAGACACAGGAGTCCTTTCAAATTTCCAAAAACAAATAACTCCTCAAGATGGCATCCTTTTTTGCATAATAAGAATTTCACTTTATTTTAAAATTCTCTCTTATTAAAGTGGCGTCCACTTTTCCAAAGGCATTATGTTCTTATCAATAATTAATAAATCTCCTCATGAAGGCGTCACCCTTCCAAGTCCCCTTTTTAAACACAACTTAAAGTTGTTCTCCTAGGCCAAGGGGGTCAACTACAAAATATAACCTCGATACCTTTATTCAACATAACAATGCCTTAAGAGGTCAGACATGAATTGCAAATAATTGCTCCAACTGGAAATGATGTACTGAAAGCTGACAAACTCCATACTGCTAAAAATAGAATTTACTATAAATAGTAAACTCCCAGAAATGCCAAAGAACCTCAGAACTGGAAACCCTATTTTTTCCTCAAACGAGCCTACAGGCCTCCGGAATAAGGCTGATGAGTAATAGAACAGATTACTGATGAGAAGGGGACATTACATAGTCATCGTAATTCTTTTCTTGGGATAATCACTTAAAGCCATTTATGCATCTTTGAGCTAACCAACCAAAGCTACAAATGTTGATCCCAAAGAGTAGCACTCGATAGGAGCCTCCGGGATGAAGCTCTGTGCACTTCATCCCAAAGCATTCATTACTATTAAGGGCATAATACTCTTGACTCTATAATTTAATTGTTTAGTTTGTATCCTCCCTTGTATAATGAAACATAAAAGGGATTTGGTTTCTATTCAACTCTGATTATATTGCTTTGAGGAATTGCAAATGTCTCGACCAAATTTTGAAGGAGGGGAGTTGCTTTAGACCCCTTATTTACATAGGTGATCCCTTGCTCAAGATGCTCTAGATGATTCTAAAAAATTTGAGTTGAGATATCTACACTTTAGTTTCAGCCATATAATTCAAGATATCAAAATTTGGGGCAATCTTGACTAATCCTGCAGTTGCTTTAGTAGTTTGAGATGAAGATGAGCCTCATTCAACATCTATTATTCCTTTCTTTCATTTGTGCTGATCTTTCTTTCTCCAATTATTTTTTATCAATTTTCTAATTCTATGAATGAGTGAGGACGACAAGCAAATGACTCTAAAAGTTAACCCACCAATCATCATGGTAATGTACATCTTGAATGAAACCCATCGCAGATTGGCCATCGAAGACAAACTATAAGTTCCCAACAAATTGTAATGTCCCATTTTCAATAAAGTCATGCTATGAACAAAATGTACTTTCCCTTTTCTTTATGTTAAGCTAAGCCTAATCAATCCCTATCACTTGGTCTCAATTTCTCTAAGTGTAGAGGGTTTTGTGTCCAAACTCCAATGTGTGAGCATTTTGTTGAGTTTTCAAACATTTCCACCTTAGCATACCTTTATGTCAAACCCTACTCTCTCTGTTTCTCTTATCAAAATTTCGGATTTTGCCATCTGACATACCATCGTGCCAAATTTTGCTCCTTCATTTTTCTTTACCAAAGTTTCAAACTTTTCCCTACCGGCATGCCTTCCTCGAACTCCCTAACCATTGACTTGTGGCATGTGTCAAGCAGTACCCCCAACTCCAACATTCCCACCCTTTTTTCCCTAATCTTCCCACCTACCTCCTTGTATGACATTGATCACCATTGATGGCACATTTTGAAGTTGTAGCTCTCCATAACGGAATTTCCCCACCCAAGCAAATATCGTTTAGACATTATAGAACAAATTTAATTGTACTTGCAATGTTAGATGTGGCAAATGGCGATGATCTATTTAAGGTGATTGCAACCTCAACCCCCTTGGCTATCACAAATCTCAACCAATGGTTTGAGCAAGAACCTATTTTGACCATGGATCTTTGTGTTATTAAAGGTTGGCCGCATTCCTAAGAAGATTCATTATGTTGTCTACATCAAAACCTTAGAGAATACTAGTTAGAGAATGTGTTGTTAAAGTTATCAAATATTGGGATGAAAACCCTCACATTTGCAAGAATTTGAGGGTGGAAACCCTTTGGTTTCTCAGGCACGAGGACGAAAACCCTTTTAGCTAGCAGCACAACTTCACCTAGAGGACGAGAGAAGACTTCACAACATCAATACATTTGGTAGATAGATGTAAGCAACTTGTAAGGCATTTTTAGTGTTAGATGTTGTCATTGTAGCCATTGTACTAGCTGTTGGTCACATCCATTGCTTTCTATTATCATTGCCATGTACCTAAATATCAATTTTGACTTCATTATTAATCCAAAAATTCTACAAATGTTTCTCTTTGATTTATAAAATTTGTGTTATGAATATTTTTATAGACTTGTAATGAATCACAATTTTGTCACATTGTGGTTAATATTGAAGCTGACAGTAAATCATTAAAGTTAAATATTTAGGGTTTTTTAAGGAAACTTATGGTTTATTCACATCTAATTTTAAATGATCACAACCCTAATTTAAATAATCACAACCCCAAATATTATTAGCTTAAAGGAACCGTTAGGGTTACTACAGTGATATCAAAGTAGAAGATTTTGCTAGCCTATAGGGGATCTCAATGGCTTATGTTTTCTAGTAACATTAAGGCCAAATACCCAAGATGGGAACAAAGGAAATCACAAGTTCAAGGACCTAGCACAAAAGGCTTGGGCATTAGAGGGAGTTGAGGGAAATAAGAAAATGACAGATGAGGAAAAAGAGTTCTTCCAAAGTGCTTTTTAGAATCTAGATCAAGGCCGATAAGAGTTCAATGAACTAATCAAGAAGTTGGTCAAACATTTAAGCACAAGAAACCTTCAAGGAACAAGAAACCCCACAATAAGTAGTAGAATAGGTGATACCATCTAAAATCCTCAAGCCCAATACTTTTACAAAAAGAAGTTGAAATGGTTCACCTCACCCCTCATGAAGAATCTATTGAGAAAGAGGTAGATATATTAATGGATAGATACAAAAATCAATTTGAAGTCATCAAAGCAATCTTATCTTTTGAAAAATATGTTAAAAATTATAAGAATTCCCCTCTACAAGAAAGGATTAGGGAATATACAAAAAGTGGAAAATGGGGAGTTGAAAAATAAGCTAAATAAACTTTTTGCAACTACTTTTGATGGAAGTGACAAGACTCAGCTCAAGCTTTGTTGCAAAAATTACAAACTTGCCTCACCCTCAACTCCATGAAGAAGAAACATGCAATCAAATTTACTTCATTGCATTTATGTGTTGCATATGAATGGTGGTACCATGATTGCATCATACAAAGACATGATTGAATATCAATGTTGAGTACACCTCATCAAAAAACCACCCCTCCGATTACCCCAAAGAAATTAGAGGATACCAAAAACAAGTTGAGGAGAAGGAGGCTTTGTTTTACTTGCAGAGAACCTTAAACTCTACGTCATTGGTGCCTTGGCAAGGGTCAAATACCCTACATTGAGGTAGCATCAAACAAGGACTCCAATTCAAATGAGCCCAAGGAATTTCGAAGCATTCAAAAGACCACATAATTGAGGAAGAAGGAAAGGAAGAAAGCAGCAAAGGCACACTTGCAATTCTTTCCAAAGAACCCCCATTCAAGTTACATGGAGTGCTGTTTGAACAATGGATTCAATGCTTATAGACAATGGAGCAACCCACAATTTCATCAATGAAAGGTTGGTGGTAAAAAGTGGATTGAAGGTGGAATATTTTGAGCGCTTGAATGTAATTTTTGTAGATGAATTCACCCTTATACCAAAGTAATTCAACTCCATCTAGCCCTAGGAGATTATAAGGTGTGATGATTTCTTACCTTGTTGGCTTGGGAGAAACAAATATGGTACTAGGTGTACAATGGTTACATTCATTGGGTGAATTTACTAAAAATTATCAATCTATGGAACTCAAATTCAAATCAAATCATAAAATTAGAACCAAGTGCAAAACAACAATGACCACTCCATACCGAAAACCAAGAGCATATAAAGAAGAAATTGAAAAGGTTATCAAGGGACTTCTAGAGATGGGCTACATTAGACCTAGTTCCAATCCCTTTGTATCCCCAATGGTTATTGTGAAAAAGGAGGATGGGACCATGGGGATGTATATTGATTGCAGGACCCTAAATAAGAAGACTATCAAGAATAGATATCCTATACCAAGGATACATGAGCTAAAGACAAACTACTTGGAATCATGTACTTCTCTAAGATTGATCTAAGATCCAACTAGCATCAAATTCAAGAGATGAGGATGTGCACAAAATAGCATTCAAATGTCACTTTGGACATTTTCAATTTTTGGTTATTTCCTTTGGTTTAACAAATTCCATAGCTACATTCGAATCAAGAATGAATCAAGTATTCACCAAGCATTTGAGAAAATTTATACTAGTCATCCTTGATGACATTCTAATTTAAAAAAAACCCGAGAAGAACATTTGAAACACTTGGACATGATGTTAGGCATTTTAGAAGAACAGTCCTTTTATGCAAAGGGGTCCAAATATGAATTCAAAATAACAAAGATTCTATAATTAGGACATATCATAAGTGCCATGGGCATGCAAGTGGATCCTTAAAAGATTCAAGTCATTTTAGACTACCCACCGCCACACAATTGAGAGGGTTATTTGGGTTGTGCAGCTACTATAGGAGATTTATTAAGGGATCTTCTCAACTTGCTACACCTTTAATAGATTTTTCAAACAAAGGAGATTTTCAATGGACAAAAGCTAACTAAGAAACTTTTGAAAGTCGAAACATGTAATGCGCTCATGCCCAATACTTGCTATACCTAATTTTTCTCTTCCATTTGTTAAATGTGATGCCTCAAGGAAAGGAATGGGAGTTTTTCTAACTCAAACAAGACATCATATAACCTTTGAAAGTACAAAATTGAATGACTTTGAAAAATTTTACTCCGTCTATGATAAGGAAATGTTGGCTACTATGCATTTGTTGGAGAAGTTCAAACAATATTTAGTTTGTGGGAAATTTGTTGCAAAAACTGATCAAAATAGCTTGAAATTCTTCTCGAGTCAACTTCACCTGAATGATCACCAACAAAAGTGGGTAAGTTAAATACAAGCTTAGGATTTTGACATAGAATACATGAAGGGAAAGAAAACTGTTTTTGTTGATGCTTTCTCTAGGAAATCAGCTCCATGCTCCCTTTTCACAATTTCAACTAATTGAAACAGTTATATTTTAATGAAATATGCTAAATACACATTTGCTACTAGCATTCTTGATGAATTGGTAAAAGATGATAGGTACACAACAGTAGATTGAGTCATTTTGTATAAGAATTGAGTCTTCTTAGTTCTTGAGTCTAAGACGAAGGAAATGATATTGAGAGTAGTTCATGACACTCCATTAGTAGGGCACCCCAAATACTTCAAAATATACAAGCACATCTAGGAAAGATTCTCATGGAAAGGCCTCAAGGAAGGCATTCAAGGGCATATCTTAGAATGTACCACATGCCAACAAGACAAAGGAGAACAAATTTTCCCAGCAAGTTTGCTTCAACCCCTACCCATTCAAAATCAAAAGTGGAACAGTGTGTCTATGGAATTTATCATGAGACTTCCAAAGGTGCATGGTAGGGATTGTGTGGATGTTGTAGTAGACTGATTGATTAAATATGCACTTCTCTTTGCCATCCCATCAAACTTCAAGGCTCCTTGAGTTGCAGATTTATTTTCAAGGAAGTATTCAGATTGTATGGGGTGCCCAAGAACATAGTTAGAGACAAGGAAAACAGAATTTTTAGTGCATTTTGGCAAGAATTACTTTACTTGGCATGCACAAAGCTCACCTTTAACACAAGTATTCACCCCCAAACAAAAGGGCAAACAGAAATCAAGAATAAATGGATTAAGGAATACTTGTTGAACTACATCTCAAACCAGCAACCAACATGGGTCAAGTGGTTGCACCTAGGAGAGTACTGCTATAATACATCTTATCATATGTCCATTGGTATATCCCCTTTCAAAGCCTTATATGGGTATGATACTAAATTTTGTTGATTTAATAGTCACAAGCAGAAGGGTATTGACAACTGGTGATTTGATTAATCAAAGCAAAGAGATCTGGAGGTCACTCAAAGATCATCTACAAAAAGCTCAACAGGCACAAAAGTTTTATGTTATATGGTTTATAGAGAGATCTCTTAAGATTGAGGACATGGTTTACTTGAGATTGCAGCCTTATAAATAGTCTTCCCTAAAGACAAGTGGAGTTGAAGAGATCAACACTATAGGGTCATGAGGAGGATAGGCAAAGTGCCTTTTCCATTGGAACCTCCAAAGAATAGCAAAATCCTTAATGCATTTTGTGTCTCTTGTCTAAGAAGAGCTCTTGGTCAGCATATTGTGCCTTCAATGGACCTACCACGTTTGGATGATAAGTGTAAGTTAGTTTCAATAGCTAACTAAGTGATAGATACCAAGGTGAAGAATCAGAGAAGATAAGTATCACGAAGTATTTGATCGTTAGAAAGATATACCTATTGAAGATGCCACATGGGAAGGATCAAAAATCTTGGAGCACCCTAATTTGCATTGCTTGAGGATAAGCAACTTTGGCAAGGGTAGACTTCTAATATCCCCTTTCCAAAAAAATTATATTGTGAACTAGAAGTCCTTTCCCATTTTTTTTTAAGCTAAACCTGATTGATCCTTGCCACCGTGGTCTTAATTTCTCTAAATGTAGAGGTTTTTCTGTCCAAACTCGTATATTGAGTATTTTGTCGACATTTTGGACTTTGCCATCTCAACGTACCATTCCACTGAACCCTACCCTCTCCCTTTCTCTTATTAGAGTTTTGAACTTTGCCATCCTAGCATGCCATTCGATTGAACTCTACTCCTTCCTTTTTCCTTACCAAAGTTCCAAAGATTTCCCTACCAACATGCCTTTCCCCAGCTCCCCAACTTCCAATCTATGGCATGCGTCAAGTAGTATCCCGAACCCCCAAACTTGGACATTCCCACATTTTTAGCAATATCTTTGCACCTATCTCCTTGCACGACATTGAGCAACATTAATGGCACCTTTTGAAGTTGCAACTCTCTAGAAGGGAATTTTAACATCCAAGAAAAACATTGTTTAGACATTATAGAATGGATTTAATTGTACTTGCAGCATTGATGGTGGCAAATGGCAATGCTTCACTTAATACAATGACTATGACCTCAACACACTTGTCCATCATGAATCTTAGTTGTTGCTTTGAGAAGGAAGCTATTTTGATCGTGGATCTTCAAGTTATCAAAGGTTAGCCACGTTCCTAGGACAATTCATTATGTTCTCTACATAGAAACCCTAGAAAATACTACTTTGGGCACATGTTATTCAAAGTTATCAAATTTGGGCACAGAAACACTCATATTTGCAAAGACAAGAGAGAAACTCTTTGGTTTCCAAGGCATCAGAACAAAAACCCTTTTACCTAGCAATGACTTCACTCGGAGGACAAGAGAAGACTTACCTACAAGGTGGTTTGCATAGCATTAGTACAATTGAGAGATTCTTGTAAGCAACTTGTAAAGCATTATTAGTGTTAGATGTTGTCATTGCAACCACTGAATGTAAGAGACCTAGTGTCTCTCAACCCCAACTGATGCTAAATGATGAAATGGTTTTTTTCTATTTTGCTGGTTTTGAAGTGTTTTGTATTTTTTTGTGATTTTTGCAATATAATGAACCGGTGTAATTTTGCATAAAAATACTCTAAAATATATAATAAATTCAAAACTACAGATTCTGAAGCAAAAACACTCCTAGAATGATGGTGAATGATTTCATTAACTTTTTGAATGAGTACAATGAAGAAATACTGACATGCAAGTGAAAAGGCAACAATTTTTATTTAAAAACCTGGCTTATTTGCAGCCGCCAGAATGAAGAAGAAATGGTATGGCCAGCCTCAAATAAAAGTTTCTCTAGCCTCGAAATTGATGCAGAATACCCCAGAGACCAAGGTGTCCCAAATGGTGAAGGCAGAAGACAAAAAGGCAAGGCGTTTTGGCTTGCAGGAAAAGTACGACCTTGCTGCTGTAAAAGTATGGCCTGAAACCAGCAAGTACAATGTTTGTACGACCTTGGGAAATGTGCCAGATGAATACTATAAATCGCCACCGAAGGAGAATCTCTTTCAAGAAGAAATCGATTCCAAATCCTTGTCTGTAACTCAACAAATAAGCATTGATGTGACCTCTGGATGAAGCCACCCTGATGAGCAATCTTCAGTTGATCTTTCACAACCTCAGTATGCTTGATTCTGAAGAGAGAACGTTCTCCAAAATCTGATTTGCAGAAACCCTTGTTTCTCAAAACCCCAAATGTTCTCAGAGAGAAGAAGACAAACTTGAATAATCAATAATAATGAGTTCTATTTGTCCTTTGAGAAATAAATACTCTCTTCAATAGGTTCGACCCAAAAAAGCAACTCAATAAGCATTTAATAATCATTAAATTCGCCCTTTGATAAACTTAGGAAATATTATCATTAAATGGTGCCCCCTTTTAAAATGAGTAATAAAGACTCATTCATTAATAATAATCGCCTCTCTAATATAAAGTATTAAATACTTTATATTATTCCATTAATAAGTAATATTTCATTAATTGACTTTATAATATAAAGTCACAATATTAATAATTCTCCAAATACCATTAAATGCTCAAATATTCACTGTTTGCTCAACCAACTGCCAAATTGGGTCGAATCTGAGATAGCCAACTGAGCCAGGTGCCCTGCCAGAAATAGTAACCCCTGATTGCCTGACTTACTATAAATAGTAAGTGCTTGAATAACACTTTGTAAGCACCTGCAAAGGCCCAAACCTGAATCAACCGATGGAGTAACGTTCCCAAACTCTGGATAACTGCAAAGGAAGAACCTCTCATCACATTTGTCAGCCTACGAGGGTCAAAATGATAGGCTAACCCCTCAAACACCCGAACTGCCTAGGAAGGGGACATTACATTGAACTTGTTGTGACTCAAATATGTAATGCCATTTTTTGTTCGAGTCCCATCCCTTTTATGCGTCTTAACCCTTTTGAAATCACCATATAGAACCAATCCGAGATAGTCTCAATGGGTATTCTATGAGCCAAAAATGCCTAAGTGTTGCCCTGTGTCATCCCCATGTGCTAATAGTTGCATGAAATCCAAAATATTATAAGTTTGGGGTATTTTTTAATAAATTTTCAAAGTTTGAGTGTTTAGTCAAAATTTAAAGTTTGCCAATCCCCATATGTTTTCCCATTCATCCCTTCTTCTTCCCTCTATCCTTATTGGTAGGTTAGACTTTCCCTTCCCAATATACCTTTACCCCCCCCCCCCCAACCTAAACATCTTAATCCTTTATCGTTAAATTTTTTCTCTTTCAAACTAGAGTTTTAAACCATCTCTTATTCATGTACCTCATATGGACTTCCCCAAATTTCCAACTCCTAACTCAATTTTTTCCTTAAGCGCTTTGTTGAAGTTCGAGTTCCAGGCTTCCTTCTACCCAAGTACCCTTTCCATGTCATCCTCGATCCCTTGCTCTCAAAAAGTTTCCTTAGTATATTTGTCAAACTTTCAAACTTTACCTTTCTATCATGCTTTCTCTGTAAACTCAAACCCCCCAACTCCCAAACCTTTTACTAAATACTCCTTAGGAGTCGAACTTTGGTCCTTCCCTCTCTTTGGGTACCTATCATAATGTATGCTTTACTCCCAATCCCCAACATTTTGAAGCTTATTACAATATCAAGATTTCTTGTTCGAACTTCCCCCACTGCACATACGTTAATGGTATGAATTATTTGTCACTCTTGATCCTCCACACCTCGACCAAAGGCATGAAATATGAGTTACCTCTAACCCCTCGACAATCTGAAACTCCCATTGTTTTTCACAATAACCATCACCTACCTCCCTATACACCCAAAAGACAGTTTATGACTAGAGTTGACATCATAACTTTCCAAATTAGGGTTTCTCCAACCCAAAAACCACTGTCCAAAAGAGCACAAATTTACATCCAACTTGCAACAATAAAGGCAAAAATGTTCCAAAAATGCCAAAATTGTTCTAATGTACCTATGTAGCTACCAAATCAAATCAGATCGGGGCTGCAAATCATTTTGAATCAAAAAGGGTGTAAATTCAAGGAGAATAAAAGGTAAAATCCAACCCGTATTACATTTAATGCAGTAGTTAGGGTTTTTAGGCCCGATGCTTTCATGCCATCCCCTAGTGACATTTTTAGCAGATTTCTCAGCTCGACCATGGCCTAAGATGTCAACCCAAGGGTGTAATAAATGAAAAATAGATTTGTAGAAGATCTGTTGTGTGTTCTCTCATGCCTCCCACACATATTACAATGTTTTTGCAAGCAATTTTCATGCAATTTGAGATGTGAATCACAATGCACGAATGGTTGAGTGTGGAGTCTTGTGGGTTTCTTCAAAGCATTAATGTTTTAACAGTCCTGAGGTTCCCATGAGTTGCTAGACTCCATGTAATGAAGGATCCATATATTCCAACTTCTTGTTCTTTGAAACAATTGGTCGTTGAGCCAATTTTGGCTCTGCTAAACTCCAAATGTATTCCAAGGCATCAATAGTTGTGCATCTAAGTCGTTATTGAATTGAATGTATTATATAATAGCATACAAAGGTATTGTAATGCATATCCTATGTAATGGATGGCTCCCTGAGAATTTGTAACAATTCAATGAGCTGTATAGTCATAGCTATATAGTTCCTCTCACAGTACTTGCTAGTGCAACTATAATAAAAGTTTGATGTGTGTGTGACAACATCTAATGCATTACAAATGTTTTGTAATAGTCATTCTTTTATTGCAACTAGGCCACTATATTTCTAAGATGGATTATTAAGAATGTCCATCATATTTGATATAATTTTTTATATTTATTTTAATGTAAATATGGTTCTATTGATGTTATACTACATATATTCCTTTCCTCTTTGTTGTTCATGATTTTGTTGCCTAATGGAGTAGGCACCAATCCTTATTGGTTTAAAATCAAACACTTTCATTTAAAGGCATCTCTATTCTAGTTAACATATGAGTAGAGGTTTATACATGTTCATGATTTGATATAACAAATCAGGGAACAAATCTTCAGCAAACCAAAACTATTAGATCATCAAAGAATTGTGTCAATATGTCTACACCTTGCCACAATGTATATAATAACATTAAAAATAATCTTAAGGGACTGTAATGATGCTTGTATCCATATGTGCATGTGTAAAATGTGTTATCAGCTATAAAAGAGGTTTAAAGTAACTAGTTGATCTTGATCTAGTGACAATTGTAGAGGTCATGTGTACTTTTGGGTATAACTCCAAACTTGTTACAATCATGTTACATTTTAACCATTTTGGAAACCTATTAAGGAGACTTCTAGGAACACCCTCCTAAGTCTAACTTGAGCTTCGAGTGCAAGAGAAATTACCCTTATGCCCTTAACCATCTATTAAATGTTGAGCCTCCTTTGCCTTCTTTATGACATATCCCTAGCCTTGTACTAAAAAGTTCTAGGATTGTGGACCTATGGTTTTGGGACCTACCAATACTAGCTACTGATCACGACTGCTACTTTCTATTATCAATGCCATGTACCTGATTATCAATTTTGACTCTGTTATTAATTCAAAAATTCTGCAAACATTTCATTCATTTATGAATCTAGGTTATGAATATTTTTATAGACACGTGGTGAATCAAGATTTTGTCACGTTAGGGTTAATATTGAAGCTGATAGTAAATCATTAAAGTTAAATATTAGGGTTTTTAAAGGAAACTTATGATTCATTCAAATCTGATTTTAAATAATCATAACCCTAAATATTATTAGCTAAAAGTAACCATTAGGGTTATTGCACAGACATTAATTGTTAACTTCAGACATTGAAATCAGCTACAACATTTTGTGTCTTCGACCATTCACTAGGATCATCATCCATCGTCTTGTGGAAATAGTAGCAATTGTTCAAACTCTTGTTAGGTAGAGCCTCCAATGCAAGTCTCTCTCAAGTAACAGGTAATCCATGTCAATTCATTCCATTTGCAAGGACAAAATTTCTATGAGGCACTCCTTGATATGGCTGCACTACAGCATTTTGTGGGAATTGACACTTCATCAAAATCACATCATTTACCACATTTTGTAGTAAGGAATCGGTTGAGGTTTGAAAGGGATGGCATTTTTCAAGTGCTCCTATGGTAATCATATCAGCTTCTAGCTTGACCATCCATGTTTGTGTCTCTTCAAATTGATCTATGTTACAAGTCTTGCTTAAAAAGGCAATCTTCAAAGCCAATGCATTGAAACAGCTTACATGAAGGTCTCAGCAACCCATTGATCCTTCCCACAAGACAATTAAATCAAACAACATTCTCTCATACAGGATCATTGTAGACTTTCTTGGAATTAGATATTTGAGCAAATAGAAAATGATCTCCACCTACTTAAAGTGGGTTAAGAATTTCTCAATCATAAGAACTCAGCTAGTGACACAACATAAACAAAGATAGTGAAAGCATTCTGTTGCCCATCCTACTATCGTTTGGACAAAAATCCGCATAGCAACATCTTCATGAGAAACACCTAATAAGCCGGAAGCTATAGTGAATGTTTGAGATATGTTCATCCGAGTGTCATGCCATCCCCATGAAATTTGCGAAATCCTTTCCTGAATCATTGAGGAAAATCATTGCAAGCATCAAACACAAGAGGGTTAATATTGTTCCCCAAAGATACAGAAAGAGGTGGGGTGCCATTGTCATTGTTGTCCTGATCACCCATTGTTTGATCAAGAGGGTTTTATCCAACAAAAAGGATACTTCAATGAGTTTGAGAATAGATGGAAGTGATCTTCTGCTTGAGGACGACTGTTCAAAAGCTGGAAAAAACGAAACTTAGAAGGTCTGGTCTCCTTGAAAACCTTGTGTAAATTTTATAAGCTAGATTAATTTTAATTCTAGATAGGAGGCAAAACCATCCTCCTCGTTACTGTTAAACCTTTCCATGGACCAGCTAGGACTCGAACCTAGGACCTCCCATTTGTTGCTAGGGTGCTCTACCACTGAGCTACTGGCCCACTTGTACCCAATCCATGTATACTCAGAGTGTAGCTCTCATTTTTCAACACCCCCCTTGAACCACACTATGAATGCTCAAAGCTCCAAACCTTGGTTTGGCTCTAATACTGTGTTAAACCTTTTAATGAACCAACTAAGACTCGAACCTAGGAACTCCTGTTTGCTACAAGTGTGCTCTAACAATGAGTTATTGGCCAACTTGTAACCAGTTCATCTACAACCCAAGTGTGGCTCGTTCTCCAACTACAAGATTTGTCTTTATTTCTTCTCCATATAGTATGATGGTTGCTACTCTCTAATGGGCAAGAGTTCTCTTTTGTTCAAATGCAAAGGACTCTAGAATATCCAAGATGTCATTAAATCCAATTGAGATTAGGATGTAAACATGAGATTGAGGAGCTTGAAGCGTTATTTATCATAAAAAGATAAATTTCAGCAACTCATGCCCCACAATGGGCACTAATTTCACCTTCTAAGGAAAACTCAAATCAGTACAATATGTGAGGAAATCCTTTCTTCCAACTTGCAGGATAAGCTTGATTTAATCTACTCCTAAAATATAAAACAATTAAACTATATTGCTACTTACGCACACTATACAAATTATCTTCTAAAAGTTTTGCATGGAAACAAAATGCTTGAAAACAATTTAAACCTATCTTTTTTATCTTAGAGGTAGAAGCACAAGACTGAAAGTACTTATCTCACCACAAGGTATTTGGTTATGCAATCGAATTAAAATATGAACAAAAGACAATACAATGGTTGAAGCAAAGACCAATCAATTAGCATTCAACAATAGGATTGATTTGTTAGAAGAAACATTCTACAAACAATACAAAACATGATGTGAGATCCAAGGCACCAATCCCTAAAAGTGTGCAAAGCTACTACTTAAAAATAGAGGATAGGTGTTAAGCAAAGTTGAATAGAAACCTTCTTATTTCTAGCTTCTCGAATCTCCTAACTTTAAAGCTACATAAAAAATTCTGCAACAAAAGTCTAACATGAAACCTCATTACATTCTATGTGTTCAAAGCACTTATTTATAAGCTCTCTAATTGAAGCTTCTAGGTTAAATAATAATAAAATAGTACTTTAAAATTGCTTTAAAGCAACCCAAACCTCAATCCTTTATAATAGAGACAATAAAACACTTAAATAGCTTGCAATAGCCTGGAATAGAGAAAGACACTTAAATAATAAAGAATGTTCAGGCTGATATTGGACATCTCAAAGCAAGATTTAGCAAAAAGAAAAACTGAGGAAAAGGAGTGTTTCAAGCTTCAAGACAAAATCGCTAGTCTCCGATAGGCGAGTTTTATAATGTCTTCCTAATGACAAGTAGTGATTTTCTATGCAACAAAAATAGCTTACGGTGTTCCAATTTCCTCAACTATTCAACTCCTTTTGACTCCTGAACTTCTATTCTACATTGTAAAGCATTAAAAGTCTACTGTAAACTTGAGCCTAGCATCCAAAGGGCACGTAATTGGAATTAGAAGGAAATTTTGAGTAGCTTTCTATGTCTAAATAGGCTATGCTTAGGAAAAGAACAAGATGGTAAGGTGTTAGAGAGTTCGATAGGGATCTAGAGACTGAATCGATTAAGATTTAGGCTATTATAAGGCTAGAGAGGCTTAAGATCTCTATTGTCATTAAAGGTGTGGACTTTAAGTGAGTTGTGGCTAACATTTTCTTAAAGTTTTTTCCCATACATGAATTTCTCCAAGGTAATCCTCATCTTTAATCTATCGTGATATTTTGCTCTAGCTTCCTTACACATTCTAAGTTTAATACTTGCTTAGAGAATTCCAATCTGTGTCCATTAAATTTGTATGTCAATGTCTAGTGTATCAAATATCAATAATAAAATTTCATTGAGACATCAATATGTATGGTTGATATCCCTTTGTTCTTCCATTATTTCCATTTCCATCTCCTAGAATCTCATAAACGATAGTAACCATTAAAAAAACTTATAATCTTAACATATATTTTGGCACTTTTTTCACTCAATAGACTATTTCTTTTAATGTTAAGCTATAATTATGACTCTTAATAGGCTTTTCAATCTATTAAAACTATAGACTATGCTCCCCGGGGCCACGTCCCTAGTTTTTTCCAAGTGTACCCCTATTGGGGACGTTCCGGGGATGCAAGGGCGGCTTAGGTATGTCTCCTACCTGTCCCCATTTAAATGATTTTTGCAGGAAACTTTCTAGGATTGGGGACAAGCAAGGGATGGGTAAGGGACGGCTAGTTGTCCCCAAGATGGTTGGGGATGTCTCAAACTTCCCCTAACCATCCCGAGGACAACCAACCATCCCCTACTGCTATAGTTGAGTTTATAAAAAGAAAATCCCAAACTTAAAACATTAATGATTTACTAAGCTGTCCCCTAGTGCTATAGTCAAGTTTAATAAAAAACACCTAGACTTCAAAAAATAATGATTTATTGAATTTTATGATTTCTTTCAAATCCTTGTTAAGATTTTATAGAGGAATTTGTTCCATGAGAGTGCTATCGCTGCTACATTTGGACAAAACCATAATATTTGAAGGAACCATGGGATAAAAGTAGTGGACGAGTTTATATAAACTTTAAACTTAAATGTGATATAGCCAAAAAAAAAGATACATGATGGACGCATACAAAGGAAGAAGAAAAACCATTAGGGTTCACCTAAAATCAAATTTGTATAAAATGAAAACCTAAAAAGAAGTTAGAAATCACAAAGTACAATTAGTCAAAATGACAAAAATAGAATTAGGACTCTACACTTAGAAAAAGTGATTTATCTTGAAACTAAAGTAATCAACAAAGACAAAGCAGCCAAGCTGAAAAAAATAAAGATCATTTATGGACCCTTAGATTCCATGGATCAAAGTCACAACGAGTACGAGCAAAAGTGGAATTAATCAACAATAAGATAAGATATTTTTAGCAGCATTCAGATTACAGTTACATGCACAAAGTATTAATACATGGTCTACAATTAGCATTATGAAAAAAAACGTCAAATCACTCCAAGTTTATGGTGATTTAAAACTAGTAATCAAGCAAGTCAAAAATCTGTACAAATGTAATGAGAAACGATTGTCTAGGTACAAGAGCAGAGTTTAGAACTTAATTGAAGATTTTGATGTATTTAATTTCCAAGTTACTCCTAGAAGCCAAAATAAGATGCCATATGTTTTAACTATAGAGCTACTAGCTCTCTTGAACCAATGGTGGATTCTAAATTGGAGCGCTTCTCGATTGAACTAATTTATAATCCTTCTATTAAAGACAATATCAAAAAATTCGAAGGCTTCAATGATGATATGCATATTCTTGATTTTATAGCCATTTCAAGCATATTAGAAAGTCCAATTATAAAAGAAGACTAGAATGACGGTTAATTAGATGAAGATAGCAGCCAATATATTCACAAAGGTATAGTTAATCTCATTGTTCACAAACTCCGGCTCAAAGAGTACACGACAAGGCAAAAAAAATTGACTAGACAAAAACTCAACAACTAAAAAAATACTAATATTTCTTTAAAAAAACATTTTTTTGCAAAATTCAATTAAAAAAATGTGTCAAATGGGTCTCAAAAACCCTGAGGAAGTGGTTTCTATTAAATTTGATTATTCAATACATGTGGATTACAAAATTGCATCATCATGCAAAGCTCCATAGTGGATACGATAGATAGCCAGTAACGACTAACTGTTAACATATAGGTGGACCACAACTAGAGCCTACAATGCCTTGCATATCCACGTCAGATTCTCTTGACAAATTAGGAGCAATGGCTTCTTGTATGGCTGTTTGTGTCTTCGCCCTCTCCAATTTCATTTCATCTAATGCTGCAAGAAGGGCCATCATCTCTTATTTCACCTCTTCAAGGGCTGCTTCACACGGCTTGGCATCACGCCAAGGAATGCCTGCAAGTTGCTATTTCAGGCAATCAATGACTCCACTAAGCTTCTTCTTGCACCAAGTACAAATCACGAACCCTTGTACTAGTCCTAATATAACATATTTCCAAGTGGGGTCACAACTCCTAGGGGGTCTCCTTCCAACGAGCTGACTTGCACTTGTTGAGTCCAAACCAAATGGAGAGTTGGATGCCATTGTGATTATAGAAACCTATAATATTGATAACACTCAAAAATAGTGATTAAAAAAATATTAAATTTGAAGTCGTGTTGGTATGTGAAGCCAGTTTTGTTTATCCAGCATTGATGAAACAGTTTGTCAATTTTTGACAATTCATTATGTTTTTTTTTTACAAATTCAAATGCTTCAAAAAAAAGAAAAAAAACTGAAACTAACTTGTTGCAAATCCAAAATTCTAAAAATTTATATTTCAAATCGCCTAAAAAATCTTCCCAATATGCACTAAAATTTGTGCTTGCTATTGTGTGCTTAATGGAGAGGCAAATACATAATTTTATAGCAAAAGAAATGTCTGAAAAATGCATTTTAGCTGCATAGATGCATTTTTACCCGCATTTTAGCTATGTTAGTGTGTTTTTTCCTACATCACAATTTTTCACCACGGACTCACTAAGTTTTGGTGATTACTCGCAAAAAAACCCGATGAGTTTTCACTAGAAAACTGTCCCTGCAAACTCATGAGTTAAACCTGCAAATACTTGCATCATAAGAAAACCTGCAAGTACTCAACAACTCGACAAGTACTCACAATGTTTGCAAACTATGGTTAATATAGAAAAGTTGTTTGATTTCAATGTAGAACCACATGACGTAGATCAAATTGAAGTAGTCGAAGGCATGTATAATAGGCATGTATAATCCTTGTAATTTAGGAGATCCCAAGCATAAAAAAGCGAGTATTCATAGGCAATGAACATAACCATGAGGAAAAAACAACGTAGTTTCTATTTTAAAGACGTTTCAAGATTGCATTGCCTCTAGATATGAAGATCTTACAATCTTTGACATTGTTGTGATGACAAATACTATATCACTAATACCTAGAAGAAAATCATTCAAATAGAAACAAAGGACAATTAATCCAATTTTAGCACTTTTGATTTTCAAAGAGGTTCAAAAACAGCTTATCTACTAAGAAGATTTACTCTACTTGGCATTCTAAGTGGATTGCCAACTTGGGACTAGAGAGGATGAAGAAAACAGAAATAAAGGTCTCTATACAGTTCAAAAATTTGGACAATGCCTAAAAGAAAGATAATTACCCATGATGGACAAATTTATCTAGAAAATTTCTCCATTCCCATCATTGGATTATTTTTTACAAATAGTGAATAGACCACAAATGATGTGTATGCAAGACAAATTTTCTAGATATAATCAAGTCCTACTCAATCATGAGGATAGATTAAAAATGGCTTTTACCATGAAATGCAAAACATTTGCATACAAGAAAATGCCATTTGGTTTAACTAATGTAGGGGCAACATTTTTTAGGGCCATGGACATAGCACGGAAAGGTCTGATAGGCAAATGTATCATCACATACATGGATGACTTAATTGTGTTTTAAAGAAAAAATTATATCATCTTGAAGACCTCAAAAGGGTGCTACAAAAATGTAAAGTGTGGTGTTTCCAATCAACGGGCTTGGCACAAAAAGTTGTACGACACTCTCTGGGCTGACAGGATTACGCCCAAGAGAGCCATTGGCACTTCCCCCTTCACTATCTTATATGGCACAGAGGCTATATTGCCTATCACTCTAGAGTTGTCCGCTTTGCAACTGGCATCCGCAATAGAGAATGAAGAATTCAGAGGTCCCATTGAGAAACACATCTTGTGCCTAATGAAGCTACAAGAGCAGAGGGTGGAAGTAGTTGATAAAATCACTCAGCACCAGGAGCAAATGAAGAAGGTCTTCAGCAAGAAGGCTCGGCAATGAGACTTTGAGATCGGAGACAAGGTCCTGCTATGGGACAAGAGACAGGAGCCTAAGGGAATGCACAGTAAATTTGACTCATTTTGGCTAGGGCCATTCTAGATCCATGATATTGCAGGAGAGAATTCCTATATTCTCTCACATTCAGACAGAAGGCTCTTCCCGCTGCCATACAGCGGGCAATATTTGAAACATTTCATCCCTTCGGGGATGGGGTGAGTTCTTTGCAAATAATTTTCTTTCGCTTTAATGTTATATTGTTATGTTTTTCCCCATTCCGTAAAGTATTGTCGTGTTTTAAGTGTTTTCTTAGGTAGTCTTGTTTTAGGTGAATAAATAAGGAGAACTCCAAGTGTTAGGTGAATTAGGAAATAAGTCCTGACTCCATTAACCAACAAATTAGAGTACCAGTCTACAAAACTAGAGATTCTCGGTTCTCCTATGCCGTAAGTATCTGACATGGTCACCAAATGGAGCTTAATGTTGTACCTATAATAAATTTTTGCTTCAATAAAACATTTTTGCTTAAAATGAACTAAACCATGTAAAATTGTTGTCAAAAGTTTGTTTTAGGTCAAACCAAACATAGGCTTTTTGTGGGTTTGTGTCAAGGAAGATACTTGCAAATTTCTGAAAATTTGAAAATTAGGGTATCAAACCCCTGTTTTTAGGAAAACCCCTGAAAATAGGACCTTCCCAGAACTGATTGAAAATTATTTTGATAGGATTAATCAACTTCATGATCACACTAGTCAAGTCAGAATCACCAAAAAGTTTGTTTTACTCTGGTGGATCTATTTTCATTTATCAGGAAGAAAGCTAGGACCTTTGCAGCCATTAATGGTAAAATGGCCAATACCAGGTGCTGAAATCTAAGCTTCAACGAAGGATCCATGGCGAAAATGCTCAAAAAGAGGATATCTAACAGAGGGGATTTTCAAAATTGAAAAATGCCAAAAATTGACTAACTCTAGAAAAGGCACACCTTATTACCAAGGAGGCTATGCAGTTAAACATGGGAAAAATCACCCCTGCTAACCAAGGGTGCGCTTGAACTAGATGATCCAGATGTCACTTTTGAATGAACTTGTCTTCAGTTGATCTCTTCAGCATTAGCTCAGCCTTGCAACAAACCTATTATCCAACCTACGAGACACATCAAACAACAGCATTAGTTGATCGTTAGAGCATCCAAAATGGAAGGTAAATCATTGTATATCAAGACAAAAGTGCCCCTATTGACCAGGGGCGCCCTTCATTTTGAGTACCCTAATGAAGTTTTCAACAACTACTTTCTACAAGGCATTTGTTCAACTCTCTCTCAACTTTGCAATCAATCTGGTTGCACGTTCACAGGACTTGTCAAGCACTCATAGGCAGAGATCAAGCAGAAAACACCAAAGGTGAAGGCAAAATGAAGAACATGGAGAAATTGGCTAAGTGCCAAGGAAAAGCACCTCTACTAAGAAAAGGCGCCCAACCTTTTGGACAATCAGATGCAATCTATAAGTTTAGTGATCTCCAGCATGACCTCTGTTTTGATCAATCTCAACGATGACACCGTCAGCGAAGACAACAGACAAATCAGACATTTGCCAACAAAAATCAAGCTAGGACCATTCGTGAAAGTTTGCAACAAGAAAATCATAAGTAAAAAAGCCAAAAGCGCCCCTATAGGCCAGGGGCACCCAAGCTTTTAAGGCACTTAAACTAACTTTCAGGATTTATGAAACCAATCATCCTTTCCACGACTGAGCTGGTTATCCATCCCATGTTTCAACAAGATCATCAGACTCACCAGTCAGTTGTGATCTTAGATCAGAGCACGGAAGGTCAAAATAGAAGAATTGAAGAACACTCAAGAAAATTGACCAAGTCTGAGGCTAAAAGCGCCCCTGCCAGGAAAAGGGGACCTTGAATTTGAAGCATCAGATTCAGGTTTTTGGCTTGACAGCTCCCAAGCACACTTAATCAAAGTTGTTCCATCTCAGCAATGGATCCATCAGCAACAGCTCAAGACCAACTAAACAACCAGAGTCAAGGATCGAACGGAGGCATTTCATCACAGAAAAGAATGAAAAAGTGTTCAACTCCTCGAAAGGGACACCTAAAAAGTCAAAGCAGGATCTGTTGACTGGAGTTAAATATTTTGAAGGCTTCTCATGTCTAAAACGTCCCACAATCAGTGGACATCAGTGTTGTGAACTCTAGATCAAGCCAAATCACTCCTCAATCAAGAGTTGGCGCCCAAACTTGATGCATTCAAACTCAAACATTATATATCAAGCCTAGGTGTCCCAATTCATTGTCTTTCTTTGCAGGTTGAAGCCAAGAACAGCATTTTGCTCTCCAAGATGTCTTTTGAAGATCTGACGGAGGGGTTTTCACCGTTCGTTATATTTTTGAAGTTCAGTTGCACAAAAGGATAATTTCTCAGAGGTTGCATCCAGAGGAATATTTTTTCCAGAAAGGCAATTGATAACTTCCAATCTTCCTCGTCTTTTTCCTCTCTTCTTCTCTTAGATTTTCTTGCATGTCCCAGAAAATAGCAGGCAATCATAGATCTGACCAACTGGGTTTGTTCAGCATTGAAGTACGAACAATATCCATGTGTCAAATTTTTTCCTGAAAAATACTTCTCGACAGGTGCTGTTTTTAGGGGTTTCTGAAAAGTCACCTGAACAGTATCGTGTGCACAGTTGATCTTTAAGTTTTTCAAAATGCAATTCTCCCAAGTACAACGCAAGACCAAAACGGTCTTGTATCACGATTTCCTGAAAACGACAAACACTGACTTGCATCAAGTACACCCAAAGGTCGACTCAGAAAGGTTGGAAGGCATAGACTAGTGCACATTATAGAACATCGAGCAGTCTGGATTGCGTGAGGCTAAATCAATCCCCATCACATTACAGAGCGTGGAGTTTGTAATTGCTTGCATTAAGCATTACAACCCTACCACACGAGAAATCCAATCAGTGGATGGGTGGGTGATTTGCAGACATAAACCTAAGGATGTCGAAAAGTGTTTTGCTATTCCACCATGTCCAAAAAAGTGGTCATATCTGTGAGAGAATGTGAAAGGGCATTTGAAGTATCAAAGGATAAGTGTCAGCAAAGAATGGCAGAAAAATGGCTAAAAGTGAAAAGGGCCAACTTGCCAAGAATGTGGAGCGTGGAGAGTTCCAAGATGAGTATGCAGTGATGATCACTCTACTCAACCGTGTCACTGGAAAAGAGGAGGCAAACCAATTTCAGTCGTGGATGTACTACATCATTGCCAAGATTGTAAGCAACAAAGAGCATTACGACTAGCCCGCCCTCATCAGTGATACACTCCACCAACAAATGACCCGGTTCTTAGAGGCACACAAGTTTCACATGTGCTCATACCTTGTATACCCGAATGCCTTCCAAGGCCAATTCAAAGCATTAAACACTGTGGGAACCTTAGGTGTGCAGAAGGTCCACAAACATTTTCCGCGACTTGGGTTTACAAAAGCAAACGGTATTTCAAGCAGATAAATGATCTTTTCATTATGCACACCGTAAGGGACCTTGACCATGAGATGCATATACGTATGTCACCAACAGCCAAGGAGGCAATGGTGGACTGGACGGATTGGTTCATCCAATTCCCCACCTTCACCTATATACGTGTATATGGATGCAACGGTCATTCTGCTATGTTACCCCGCTACCCTTCAAATAGGGTAGCCTTCATGGAGTTCTTGCGACAATTAGCCGAAGTTCATCCTCATATGCATCTCAAACATAAGACAACTGTGAGCTTTCCTATCCAAATGGGACTTTACAGGTGTAAGACAGTAGCTGATGCCAAAACCATGTGCTAAGAGATGGTGAGACTTAATCTCAAATATCTCATTGAGAGACGGTCGTATGATCCAAGAGGCCTTTATGCAACACACCTTGAGCAACACTCTTCACACGAGTCTTCCATGGATGACTATTGGGTCAACTGTGAAGATGAGTTTGATGTACGAAGACGTAACTACAGCCGATTTAGACTTCTGCAAATTGCCAATTTCATCACAGAAGATGTGGAAGGCCTATCCGACGATGATGGGGAGGTAATTCTTCCTTCATTCTTCGTGGATCAAGTGGACTCACAACCACTTGGAAAAGTGGATTGGTACGCCAAGGAGAGTACATCTATAAAGGAAAGGACAAGTAGGGTTGTCAAAAACAGTCAACTCTACTTGGACAGTAAGAAGACAAGGAAGGTAGTAATTCCCCACACAGATCCGCCGCCGGTTCATCCTTCACTACCTTCCATGTGAAGGAAGAAGCCCAGACAGAAGCAATGGACTAACCCTCCCAAAGGAATGAGGATGTCAGGGCACATAAGGGGAAGAACACATATTGCTGACACAAATCAGCAAGAGATTCATGTGGAGACAGCCACAAAGATACTTGAGACAGTCATGGAAACCACTACAGTTGAGCCAGTGATTGAGATAATCACAGCTAAGACAGAGCCCATGATAGAAGCAATTGCAGCAGATACAATGCCTGTGGTAGAAACAGAGCCTCCCACTTCGCCACCACCGCAACAGTCACAAGTCTTTGTTGACTTGGATTGGCCACCACGAGACATCACAATGCAATCTCATTCATCAAGCGTTCAAGGGCCTAACGTCCCTCCTTCTAGTGAGGCTAGTCAAAATTCATCTTGGCTTGAGAATCTCCTAGGAAGGAAGAGACAAAGGCCATCCTACCAGTTGGACTTCACAAAATTCGACCATGTCCCTCAAGACATGCCAGTAAAGAAAATGAAGAAGTAGGTCCACGTAGGAAAGAATGTTGACAATGAAATTGTCATAGAGACAGTTGCACCACCTGAGGACAGGAATGTACATGAGGTAGAGGTTGAGGACTTCACCTTGTTGAAGGTCAACCTCAGAAAGACCACTCGTCAGGTGTAATCAGATCTCCTTGAAGTTGCATCGGTGAGTGTCAAAGAAAGAATGCCAAAGGATGGCAAAGATAAAGTAGCCTTAAAGGCTGCAAACCAACAGCTGAGACTATACATATCTAGCTTGATGCATGGTACTCCAAACATCTCTGCCTTGCCACAAGAGATGCTAGACCTCCTCACGGAGCAAAATCACCACCAACCGATCCTGTATGGAAAACACTTGAGAGTCAAGTGGAAGAATTTTTCATCAAAGGACGGTGTATTCTTGCAGAGTTGTACCAATTGAGGTGCAGAGCTCATGAGCTTCGCGCGGAGATTCAACAATCAGAAGGCAGCAGAGAAAAGGTCTGGGGATGAGATCACGGTTTTAGACTTGCAATTGGTGTACCAATCAGTTACCACTATAGAGAACAAGCGACATCTTTTCGCTTGGAAAGAATAGGTGGCATACAAGGTGAAAGCCTATGATGCCAATTCTATGGAATTGATTGAGTACCGACAGATTGTGGCAGGTATTATCAATTTCGTAAGAACATTGGTAATATATATCCCTTGCCTTTATCAACACGAGGGAGGTGCATACATTGAGCTAGGTGCAGTGCAAAAACAATTCCAGGATCTCATCCGTGGTACTTTTTATAGTGACCCTATTGGTTGCGAGTTGAGTAAGATTGCAGCCATGTCCACCAAGCTGGATGATGCAGCTCCAAAGTGTATTGAATATCAGCAGCAGCTTGCAAGTGGTGAAGCGATGTTGAAATGCCACATCATCATCCTATAGAGCATTGACTATCCAAATGCAAAAGAAGTCAACAACTGGATAGAAGACTTGTTGACTGGAGGTGGTGAGGTGTAAGACACCTAGTTGGGGCGTCCTACCCTCCAAGATAGCATTTAAGACGAACAGTAGTTAACTTGATGTTTCTTTCCAAGTTAACTAACTCTTCCACAAATCATGCATGTCTATTTCCATTAATTATGGATGTCTACTTTGACTTCCACTAATTATGGATGTCTATCTCCACTAATCGTGGATGTCTATCTTGGAGACACCTTTGTACTTTGAGTTTTCTCTTAGTTTAGTTTCAATTAATTGAAGTAGACTTCCAGTTAACTGCTAGGTTTCCTGCCTTTTAGGAATAAATCTTGCTAATTGATTGGCAAGAAATCTATGTTGACTCAAGGAGATTTTAGGGTTGCCTACTCCTTTGAGCTTCTATAAATAAGAGCCTTGGGCTCATTATTTTGTAACTTCACTTCACGGCAGCAAAACGTTGAGCCAAAAATCCTTCATATTGTTCGCTTAGTATATGTTTTTGGATCGTATTTGTGATAGTTAAACACCAAGTACAGCTTGTGTTCTCTCTATTTAGATAGGTTTATTCAATCATTGTTCATCTATTATTGGTTTAATGGCTTCATGTGTGATTGTCTCTTTGATACAAGTTGTTGTCCCAACGTGTAACCTTTGATGGAGCATTGAGATCATAAAATTAGGAGAGCTACCTTGCCTTTGATCTAAAACTCTTGAAGTTTATCATTGTATGTTGTTTATAATAATCTATCTTTTGATCTACACCTCGGAAAGAGCATTGTCTCTCCTTGGGAATTTAGGGAGTTAGATTATCGTCCTTTGTTGTTTCTTGTAGTCTACTTTTCAGCCTACACCTCAGAAAGGTCTTGGTACCTCCTTGGGAATCCTGAGATCTAGTCTACCGTTTGATGATCACTTGCGTGGATTCTATTTCTGTATAAATCTGGAAGTTCAAAGCCTTTGGATGCATCCTAAGAGAACAAGTTCGTCTAAGTGATCGAACCATCACATTCCCGCTCCTATATTCTCTTGCTCTGTTTATCTAGAGGAGATAGGATAGATTAAAAGTTTGCTTAGTTGTAGTTAAGATCTGCAAAATCTAGAGAAAACCTTAGCTGCAACGCATTGTGTTTATGCACCCTTGTGTCCTGCCGCTGAGTAAAAAAGATACGAACAGTAGTTTACTTTACTTTTTACGCAAAATCAGCAACAAGAGGGATCTTCCCCTCCCAATTTGAAGAAGCAATTACTACACACTTGCAATAGCTGACTGTTTCCAATAAGCACTCCAGAGGTGCTAATTGAAACACCAACAAGGCATTTTTTCAAACAGTTCACTACCTTGTCTATGCTACCACATTTTTCATACATGTCTACCAATTCATTTTATCAAACAATTCACTGCCTTGCTGCTATGGCTAAAAGTCTAAAAAAGGTGTTTTTGAACAAGCTATGGATGCTTGGAAAAAATCTATCAAAGTGTAATAGTAATCAATAGCATAGACTAAGGCAGTGAACTGTTTGAAAAAATGCCTCAAAGAAATGTGGTCTCATGGTGATGGAATGCCATGACAAGCAAATTCATTGTCATCGCATTCCATCACCATGAGACCACATTTCTTTGAGGCATTTTTTCAAACAGTTTACTACCTTGTCTATGCTACCACATTTTTCATACATGTCTACCAAAGCATTTTATCAAACAGTTCACTATCTTGTTGCTATGGCTAAGAGCCTAAAACAAGTGCTTTCAAACAAGCTATGGATGCTTGGAAAAAATTTATCAAAGCATAATAGTAAGCAATAGCATAGACAAGGCAGAGAACTGGTTGAAAAAATTCCTCAAAGAAATGTGGCCTCATGGTGATGGAATGCCATGACAATCCATAGCAATTCGCTTGTCATGGCAATTCGCTTGTCATGGCATTCGTCATGGCATTCCATCACCATGAGACCACATTTCTTTGAGGCATTTTTTTCAAAAGTTCATTGCCTTGTCTATGCTACCACATTTTCATACATGTCTACCAAAGCATTTTATCAAATAGTTCACTATCTTGCTGCTATGGCTAAAAGCCTAAAACAGGTGATTTCGAACAAGCTATGGATGCTTGGAAAAAATCTATCAAAGCATAATAGTAAGCAATAGCATAACAAGGCATTGAACTGGTTGAAAAATTGCCTCAAAGAAATGCAATCTCATGGTGATGGAATGCCATGACAATCCATAGCAATTTGCTTGTCATGCTATTCGTCATGCCATTCCATCACCATGAGACCACATTTCTTTGAGGCATTTTTTCAAACAGTTCACTATTAGAACTAGACAAAGTTAGACGTAGTTCCTTTTTAATGCTTCTCTTTTCTTTCAATTTTATCTAATCACGTCTCTGTGATTATCTGCTTTCCTTCTATTATGTCTATAATCACATAACTATGATTATTGGATCTTGCATTGTAATCTATATATTGCTCTTATGATAATAAGATAATATCTAATAATTTACACAATATGGTATCAGAGCGGGTGAGCGGGAAAAGTTTTTCAGCGCCATTTTTTTTTTCTAAGATTCGATTGAGAAAATCATGATTTTATTTTTGGATGATGAATCTTCTATTGGAGTTCATTCTCTCTGTACCGGAATTTTCTAATGCTCTTCGTCTTTTTCTGGTTATTTGAAAAATCGCGCCTTCCTATGTTTGAGAACGACTTCTTGAAAGAGAGTCACGTGATTTATGCGGGCGTTCTATGACTCTGAAGATTCGTGTTACATCCCAAATTGTGACGTTACAATTTACCATTACTAGATAGAGTAAATGTGAATTATGGAGGTTAATTAACGATGCTTGTACCTTGTTTTCAAAATGAATGTTGTTTCATTTGATGTTATTCTTGGTGAAATACTACATAAAGGAGAATAGAAGGTTATTGATTTGTGAATAATCTAACTTTTGAAATGTTTCATTTATTCTGCTTTGTTTTGAGCATCTGACTCTCGTTGTCGTGTCATGATGTGCAGGAAACAGGTTCGTACCTCAAGGCAGAGGAGAGATATCACTCGGGGAGGAACTTGGTCGGGTAAACAGTAACGAGTACCAATTGGACATACACACACAAACTATAGACTGAGTAAGCTAAGTCATTGTTGTGGTTAAGGGTAAGTCATCCGTAGGCTTGTTTTGTATCATTAGGAGTCGTATCTTCTTCTGAATGTGTAAATAAGTGATGCTTGCCAGTATAATCTTATGTGGAGTAATATTTCTTGTTAGAGGTGGATATGTGTATTTGTATATATACATATGAATACGGTATGTACAAGTACCCATAAGTACATTCATGTCGATACAACGTATTAGAGCAAATGGATATGCCATACGTGTGCGTCGATACAAGTGTATTTATGAATACTTATACATAAAGTAGATATACAAGTATATATACATGTAAACGTGTCCACAAACTAACCTGTTGTTTGCATATATTATGACAATATATTACCTCGGAATATACATATACATGAGTACGTATAGTGAAAGTATGCTGACTGGCTCGCAGTATACGTACGTATAATATAAAATGTAATTATATATACATGTATAGGTGTAAAGGTAAATATATTTATATTTAATATTATATTAAAGTACGTGTATAATATAGTCTTTACAAAATATAGATATGTATACGATATTATTTAAATTACTAATTTAAGTAATTATACATAAATATATAAAGTAAATTAAAACTATGTTATAAAAATACTTTAATATAATAAAATATATATAGATGTATTTAATTAAAAGATTTGAAAATCAAATGAAATTTAATTTAACATTTTATTATATATTCCATAGAGAAATGAGAACTTAGGAATATGTCGATTTTCTTTGAAAATGAGTATTTCATTTGAAAATCGAAATCAAATATCTTTGTTATTTTGCCAAAGTTCGAAATATTTCCTGTGGACTATTTCAAAATAGTGGAATGACATAAATTCGAAATAAAAGCCATGCCCGTGAAAATGGCGGATGAAGTGAAAAACGCGCAGGAAGAATCGCGCGACCTGGCCAAGCAACTGAAAACGGCCGAGTAAATTCATGCATAGCTTAAATGAGGATGTGGATGCCATTGAAACTGGGAAAAAGTCTTGTTTTAAATTCGTCACATAACCTACCTGTTGAATCGCGCTAAAACCAGGAGGTGTCACGTTTTTGTGAACTGAGCAAGTGCGAATTGGGAAATGCATCATTGTTGTCAGTTAATGGAGGTCAAAACCCTCTCCAATAAGCAACACGTTTCTTCTTTGAATCTTTCCAAGCTCTGTTGGCAGCACTGGCACCATAGAAAGAGGAAACAGTTAAAATTCCAACTCTATATAAACCTGCGAATGTTCATTCATAACCCACGAATTTACAATCAAGAAATTCATACTGTTTAATCAAGAGTGTGGAGCATTTTTCAGTTGAGAGGGAATTCGCCATTAGTGAGGAAGATTTTAGTCTTTAGTTGTTAAGAAAGCTATTCTGTTCGTATTGAGTGAAACACTCACAGAGTCTGAAAACAACAGCTTGGAACTGTCAAATTGCTGAATTAGGAATTTGCTACAGAGTCAGTTGGATATCATTTGGTGGAAGGCAAAGAGAAGAAGTTTACTCTTTCCTCCAAAATTCTAAGGAAAACTCTTGCCAGGCAGTAAGCTCTTACCAGGCATGTCAACCTTTTCCTTTCTATGCTTTCAGAAATTCATGTATTCAGATGTTATTTTGTGTCTTGTCCTTTGACTGAAAAGAAACTGAGACTGAAAACTGATTTACTTAGAAATGAATAAGAAAGAATTAAAGTTTATCAGCATAAGATAAATTATGAAACAGGATGTTTTATGCATGTACTCTTCTATTGGTTTTTGCTTTCATTAGTGTACGGATTACACTAGGCAACGAAAAGAAAACTGCATAATCTGTATTGACTCCATATACGGAGTATATGCTTGTATTTAGTTACTAGATATTAGGAATGAATTGAGAGCATTTAATGAGTGACAAGTTACAACTAGATACTAGATAACTTAGTCAAGTTATTGTACCCCTTAGGATGAGAGTATCCTGTAAAAGGGCGTTGGTTGTAGAATCTTATTTAAATGTTCTCCGTTCTAGTAGTTAGATTGTTGTAGGGAGTCTAGGGTACAGACTACCCCGATAGACTAACCTACGCGTAGGGTAAGATAGCCTCAAGTCAAGTTGAACCTGGCTAGTGTATGTGACAAATGACCTATGTTCTTCATTGAACGTAAACACTTTGGCCAAAGTAGTGTAAGGAACCATTTAGATGTAGTACTACACTGTCAGTTCACCGTGATCCCAAAATACATCCTAGTTCGAGAATTGCCGGTTGCACGGAATCTAGCTTTGTAGGATCACAGCACTATGTCCAGTTGGTAGTCGTTAAAGGTTACCCAACCAATCTCTTCTTCGAAGGGAGGTCCGTTCATTGCAAAATGATCGTGCGGGGGACCACATTATAAGTCCGTGGTTGGCAGAAAAGCGCCCGAGTGATGTTTCTCCTCCTCAGCAAGCGGCCGATGTACCAAGATTTGAAAGGACGGACTCCTGGACCTTCTTACTACTATTTGTTCTAAAGCTCATTGGAGCTATGTTAGTTAAGGTACGTATTCTTGTTTCATGTACTTGTGAAGTTATTATATTGAAATGGAATCTTTGTTGTATATTAATATGGCAACTTGTTCATGTTTTGTCAATAAAGAAAAAGATAGATTCTATTGCAATGACATGATTAACACGTTTACATACTTGTAGGATGTAAATTATGAAAATTTTAATTTTACCGAACAGTCGGGTTGTTTCAATTCGTCGGAAGTCTTTGTCGTTTTTTGAGTCTCGTCAAGGCTTCAAGAGATTGTATCGACGGCATTTCTTCTGTGTGTCGGGCTTCAAGTGTTGTGCGTCTGTGCTCTCCATGCATGAGTATTTCCAGTATTTACTTCAGTCGGTGTTCTGTTTGGGTGTTCGTCGCTTGTCCCCCTGTTTGGACGTGATTCATGTGTGTGTGTGTGATTCCTGTGAGCAACGGATGCATTCAGTTTGCTGAACAGAGTTGAGCGTTTTTGTGAAGGACGGATTTCTGGAAAGTCTTTGATCGGGTGTTGATGTGCATGATTTTGTTGTGCGTCGGCTCCTTTCTGTGTATGAGTGTTCTCACATCTGTGGTGCTCCACTTCAAATTCCCCTGCGTGGCTTTGACGAGCACATTGTTCATCTACTTGGGCGATCAGAATTTTTTTTTTTTTTGTTTTCTTCTCCTTCTACGTGTGTTCTCATTCACGCGCATGTCCTGTAGAAGGAGTTTTCCCTATTGCATCTCGTGTAAAGTAGTGACGGATTTGTTGTGTTTGTATGCGACGGCTCATTCCCGTGAACACTTCTATGTGTGAAATTGCATCGGCTGAGTGTGCATTGGTATCCTTGAGCGCACATCTCCATCACAAGTTTTTGTGTGTGAGTTTTTCTCACGTATGTGGTGTTCGGCCTGTTAGACGTGAGCAATCTACATGGCATCTATAATCTTTGTACGTGCCTTCTTCTTTCCTTCTAGATCTCTCTCTCTCTATGCCTGTCTTCAAGCAGCCGTGGTGAGAAATCACGATGGTTCTCTAGAGTTAGAATTCTGGAAAATCTTCGAGATATCTCTGCTTATAATGACACAATGATGCGTCTTTGTCCAAGGGATTGCTTCTCTCTACATGCACATATTTTCTGAGCACTAGTTTTCTAGAAACGTTGTCTTCTATATGCAGTGCACGTGTTTATGTTGACCTTAGATTCAGTGTTTTGTCTGTTGCTGTTCAGTGTTTCGAGGGTCTGCATTTTGGGCGACCTGCTTTCTAGTTTGAGGTGATATTTAATGGCAGCTTGAAAAGATTTTAAGCCAGTTTTGACAATTTTCTCGAAAAATAAAAAAAATTGCAAAGAGTTTTCGAAAAAAAATTCTACAAAAATTTACACTGAGTTTTGGAAAAAAAATTGTTGTCTTTGAGTTTTATGAGCATCTTTTTCAAACGATTTTTGAAAAAATCAGATTTGTGCCAACTGATTGTCAAGTATTTTGCTAGCTAAGCACATAAGTTACCTCGATTTTCGTGCTTTGGAAAATGGGAGGGATGGCGTCTTTGTCCAATATTATGTTGGAAAGTTCACAGAGGTTCAATGGAAAGAATTACAACACGTGGAAGCAGAGGATGCTTACCATCTTTGAGTACCGCTGTTTGGATGCGCTTGTTCTAGGTACAGAAGTTCGTCCCACTACTGCTAGGAAGGATCAGGACAAGTATGATGGAAGTAATAGGGAAGCAGTCATGCTTCTTAAATTATCTATCACCGATTACATGTTACCAGAAATACCTTCTGGTAAATCTGTTGCGGAGATCTGGAAGCATTTGAAAGATCTTCATGAGACCCCAGACAAGGGAAGGGATTTCTTTCTGAAGAATATGCTCTTTTCTATTATGATGGATGACCAAGTGTCTTTGCAAGAGCACTTGATGAAAGTAAAAAATATTCGCGATCAATTGCAGGCCATTGGTTGTAAGGTAGAAGAGGAGGATATAGTGGTGATCACTTTGAAAATTTTGCCACGTTCCTATGAGCACTTCATCGAAACGTTCAACATTACATCCACCAATGTTTGACTTGAAGTTTGATGAGATGTGCAACAAGCTTTTGCAGCAGGATTGGTGGAAGAAGCAGTCTGGGAACAGCAGTGAATCTCCAAGTGTTGAACAAGCATTTACTGCCAAGGATTTTGGCAAAGGCAAGTCCACTCAACAGAAAGGATGAGGCGATTCGGAGCAGGGCTCCAAGAAATCTTTTACTTGCCATTACTATGGGAAGATTGGTCATATACAGAGGTATTGCAGAAAGCGGTTGGCTGATGAGAAGCCCAACCAAGAAGCATCTCAGCAAAGTGCTCACGTAGCGGAGCAAATTGAGCATAAGGAGCAAAAGGAGTTTACACACTTTGCATTTTGATGACCAGCACAATATCGGTAGACTTAGTTTTTAGTTGATAGATTAAGCATTAAGGGAGGGTATTAGAACTAGACGTAGTTACACGTAGTTCCTTTTTAATGCTTCTCTTTTCTTTCAGTTTTATCTATTCACATCTCCGTGATTATTTGCTTTCCTTCTGTTATGTCTATAATCACGTAACCGTGATTATTGGACCTTGCATTGTAATTTATATATTGCTCTTATGACAATAAGATAATATCTAATAATTTACACAATATTCACTGCCTTGTCTATGCTACCACATTTTTCATACATGTCTATCAAAGCATTTTATCAAACAGTTCACTGCCTTGCTGCTATGGCTAAAAGCCTAAAACAAGTACTTTTGAACAAGCTATGGATGCTTAGAAAAAATCTATCAAAGCATAATAGTAAGCAACAAGCTATGGTCTCATGGTTTTTTTCAAGCAAAAATCACCGTGATTTTATTCACATTTTTTTGCAGGTTATAAACGCATTTTTTGGCAATTTTGCTGTTTGAAATGGGAAAAAATCGTTGACCAAAAGGTCAAAGATTTTTCAAAAAATCGGGGAAAAAATGGTCTAGCCTACAGATATTTTAAAAATAGGGATTCATCGGGATTTTTTGCAGATTTCTGCTTCTATGGTTTCAACACATTCTATGGGTTTCCAAACACCACAGTTGTCAGGAGACGCGTCTCTGCCCCCTGAGATGCATCTTGGAGACTAGTACGAGTCTCCAATACCAGAGACATCTCCGGAAACGCCTCCAGGAGCATGGAAACTTGATGTGTCGTCTCCCAAGTCTCCTGACGTCTCCTGGCAGAAATTTTGGCGTCTCCAATGAAATTTATAAGGATTAAAAAATTATAACATGAAAATTTTTATAATGTCGTGATATTTTTTATAAATTATTAACTTATTAATTTATATTTATATTATAAAAAGATGGCGCCTCCAAGTACCCCCATCTATTTTCAAAAAAAAGTCGTACCGATACCAATACTAGTCTCCCGTACCAGTACTAGTACCAATCTTTTGGAAACTATGTCAAACACTCATAGCCCAAACAATTGGTCACCACAATGATTCCTGCAAATATGGACTTGTTGCTTCTTAGTGCATTCTAGGCCATGACATCAAACAAAGGAAAGAACAACTTGTCATATGAATTCCTGGCTTGTGCAAACCTCTTACAACATGTATCAATGATCTACCACCCATTCATTATTCAATAATGCATAGATTTCATTAAACCCTCATGGAGGGTTTTAGGATTGTTTTCTTGCAAAATGAGACATACAGTCAACTATTTCATCTTGCAGCCCATCAAATCTTGACCTAGGGCTTGGAAATATGAAAGAAGACATGAAAACAAAACTTTCTACAAGTTTCCAGAATTTTTTAACATACAGATTATGAGAAATGAATTTTTTATTCAAGCAGGAAACCCTAATTTCTGAACATGACTATCAAGAGCATTTTTGCCATAACTTTCTCAAATTAACTCTAAATGAGACCAAATCAAAAGCATATAAACCATAGAACAAAGGCCTAACTTCTCCAATGACTGCCCCAGCCATACCAGGTCATACAAGTCCGTACAATTTACTATTCTAACTGAAAATGCAGAAAATTCACTTCTTTTTGCACTTTTTTGCTATAACTTTTACAAAACGTAATGAAAATTCACCAAACCAAAAGCATTTGAAAGCTAGGACCCTTCTCCAACTCCAATTGGTTTCAGGACCATACCAACTTGTACCAGTCCGTACAATATGAATTACAATCAATTTTCACAGAAAAATGCAATAATGAACGTGCAAAATGAAGTGCCAAGTCTAAAAAACCCAAATCTCAGCTTTTCGACCCTGAATTTTAGGAAAATTTCTATTTATAGAAACTTTCTAAAAAAGAACTTTTTCTAGGTGTTTTTGGGTTTCTTTCAAAATAGATGCTAGCAAAGTTTTCTAAAAATAGAAAGTTTGGCTTCTAGGGTTCAAACTGATTTTGATTGGTTGAAAATACTTCCTCATCAGGCTAGTGCAGTCAAAATCATCAAAAGATCTGGCAAGAAGTTTTTCCCTAGTGGGTCTATTCTGCTTTTTCAGAAGCTGTTCAAGAGCTCTGAGGCCCTTAATGGAGGTCATTCAACTACCAGGTGTCAGATTCGAAGTCTCAAACACTGCTTAGATCAAGAAACTGCAGAAGATGATCGAGGAACACATAATGAAGAATGGAGGTTGGAGAATTGTGAAAATTACAAAATTTTGGCTAACACTGGAGAGTCCAAGTGCCCCAACTCAATCAAGCTGGTGCAGTCAGAATCATCAAAAGATTAGTTTTGCCCTAGTGGGTCTATTCTGCTTTTTCAGAAGTTGTTCAACAGCTCTGAGGCCATTAATGGAGGTCATTAAACGACCAAGTGTCAGATTCAGAGCCTCAAACACTGCTTAGATCAAGAAACTACAGAATATGATTGAGGAACAAAGAACGAAGAATGGAGGTTGGAGAATTGTGAAAATTACAAAATTTTGGCTAACACTGGAGAGTCCAGGTGCCCCAGCTCAATCAAGGCGCCTAGAGACCCATGCCTTAGAAAAAATTTCATCCCCAACAGTCAAAGCAAAGGCAAGCATGACGAACAAAGGAGAAAGTTGAAAAATGAAAAATAAAAACTAAGTCTGCCAGCCATGGGCGCCCCAGAAGGAGGTAGGCGCACAGCTTTTCAGGAGATCAAATGATGAAATTAGAGTTTGTGCTCCTAGACGATGTTGCTCAAAATCTTCTCAGCTCCGTAGTGAGTCCATCAGCGTAGCCATCCAATCCATCAATCATCCGGAAATTGACATCAAACCAAGGGTAAAATCAAGCAAACAATTCAAAATGGTGAAGAAAATGGCTAAGTCTAGAGAGGAAAAGCGCCCCAGAAGAAGATTGGCACCCAAGGGTCAATGCCTTAGTCAGTTTTCCAAGTTTTCATCATTCAGCATTAGAAAACATCCAAGTTCGACACACTTGCTCAAGATTGACTTCAAGAAGTTTTAAAGCAAAAAGAAAGCAGATTTTCTCAAACCTCAACTTATTTAAGAGAGCTTTTGTCTTTCATTCTTCATTTTTCAATGGTTGGCATCTAGAGCAAGAAGATTTTCCCTTTTCTCTCAACAAAGATTTGAAGACCCAAACGGCACGCTTTTTAGGTGTTTTTCATGTTCCAAGATCAGTGAGCAAGGAGGAATGCTTTTTCAGGCTCCAAACCTCTAGGGTGTTGCTTTTTCAAAACAACCACTCAGCTTTTTCCAGTTCTGATCACATGGGTCTCTCCGCTTTTTCATCCTCTTGAACATTGAGAAATTTTTCCCTCTTCTAGAAACTGCTTTTTGGTCGCTTCTTCAAGATAGATTTAGCATTTCCAGTTTCAGAGCATCTGGGTTTCTCCGAAATGTGATTTTCTACAAAACTTAGGTCCTTGTTTTTATGCTTTCATAGGTGGTTACATGTTTATCTTGTTTAGTTTTAGAAATAAAGCTTGCATGTTGGCAAGCCTTATGTTGATGTTTATGGCAGCGTCAGTAGTATTCTTCCAGCGATCTCCTTTACATCATTGGTTAAATTAAATTATAGTCATGGGGCTATTTAATTTATAGAAGATTGCGATTGTTCAAGAGACACGTCATCTGTCAATGATCATTACTATTTATTGAAGAGGCTCAATTTACTAAGGAAGACGACCTCTTGTAAGAGGCACAATTATTTGTCAAGGCTGAATTGTGTTCTTTGAAAGGCCACGTCTCTCCATCCCATCATGTATATATACACCTTCATTGTATCTCACTTGACATCAATTCATTCATAGTTCGTCCTTCATCTCAAGTGCGAGTTCTTCTCAAGGAAGATCAACATTATTGGTGGCTGAGATTTCATCAGCAATTTGTCTCTTTGTATTGCTGTGTTGCATTACTCTTTGGTGCATGTATTTTGGCCTACATATCGGCTTCTTGTAAGGAGATCATTATTGTGTTGATTCAATATATAAGTGATATATTGTTGTTGGTTTTTTCTCCCTCAAGAGGAGGGTTTTCCCAGGGTATCTGTTGTGTTATTGTGTTGAATTTGAATTAATTTTCTGTTCCTTTTATCCGATCATAAAACTAACATGGTATCAAAGAGGGTTTGAAGAAGTTTGTGATCAGATTTATTATTGCAGCGATACTCTTTCCTCTTTCTCATTATTGTCTATCTCTATCTCTTTGTCAAGATGGTGAACGGTCTTAAGATTGAGGATAGACTCGAAGGAGCATCAAACTTCACTTCATGGAGATTCAGAATTATGCTCACTTTGGAGGAAAACGAATTGGTTGAGTTCATGGAGAGCAAAGTTTCAGAACCTACGGATGAGGAAGAGAAAGTTCAATGGAGGAAGAAAGATATCAAGGCAAAGAAGATGTTAGTTGATTCCGTGAAGGATCATATCGTTCCTATTGTCTCCAAGTTGAAGATGGCAAGAAACATGTTCAAAACCTTGGAGGAGATGTACGAGATCACCAACACCAGTCGGGCTCTTGCACTGAAGCAACACCTACATCATGTGAAGATGGCGAAAGGAGAAACGGTTATTGCATACTTCATGAAAATTTCGGAGTTGAGAGATAAACTCTCTACAATTGGTCATGTGATAGATGACAAGGACTTGACCGTGCTTGCTCTTAATGGTCTTCCTTCGTCATGGGAGTCCTACATTCAAGGAATCAATGCAAGATCGAAGCTTATCAAGTTTGATCGATTGAGGCCGGATTGCATTCAAGAGGAGTCTAGATTGGCTGCTAGAGGAATTGGTCAAAGCTCTACCAATGAAGACATTTGTGATGAGCCCTGCTGGCTCTCAACTCAAACCCCCAATTTTTCTTAAGTCTTTAAGTGTTATTTAGTTTTTTAGAGAAAGATTGATAGACAAAAGAGAAGGGGCGCACATCATAAATGCTCATAAAATGTAAATTTGCACTATTTTCTTCAGAATGAAAGTGTAGATTGCATTATTTAACTGTGACAAATAGATTGCAAATGATAAACATACTAGGATAACTCCAGATTATTTAATTAAAGAAATTAGCCAGTTTGACAGCCGGAAATGATGAAAACAGGCATATGTGGACGCCTAGCCTCCAGAAGTAACTTCTCCCACTCAAAAACCAGATACAATGAGTTAAGAATAGTAGCCGCCCATGATGAAGCTCAAGGAAGTGCCAAAAAGGAAGCGCCCTGGCTTTTGGCTTCACACGCCATCCTCTAGGAGGCACAAAATTCAATGCAAATGTACGGCCAAGGAGAAAGTGATGTAATAACTCTGCTAGAACCTCAGATCTTATGAAGGTGGCGCCTCTGGATGAAGAAACCCTCTTCTGTACTGCCAATAACTGAATACTGAATAATAAACCTCTGTTTAAAGCCTGTAGAACCTCTGAATGAAGCTCTCAAGTGCACTGATTCAGCTGATCTCTCACAGCCTCAAAAGCGCTCAACACTGAAGAGTTATCGTTCCTCAATGGAAGAATTGTTCAAACCCTGATCACAGGAGAATGCACAAGAAATAGCACAAGGCAAAGTTGAAATTGTCAAAAGATCAGTTTCTATTGCCAGAAATGCCCTTTTATGCAAAGGCATGCATTCCAAGAAAGTACGCCACTTTTTGGGATATTAAAATCTTTTAAAATAACATTTAATCCATTTCAATAGTTTATGAATTAAATACTTGGCGCACTTATTCATTTAAGTGATTTGAGATATTAAATCACTTTTAAAAGAATATTTAAGTGATTTAAAAATATAAAGTCAATTTGACTTTATAATTAAATATTAAATCAATTAATATTTAAATCACTTAAAACCCCATAACTCACTCAAAACACCATATAATCCTGTGCCGTCAGAAGCTGTCGACTCCTGCACTGCCAACGCCTGCTATGAACCAGTCACTAGGCTCTGAAAACCAAAACGATCCAACTCTCCAGAAAGTACCACTGACCCTCTAACCAATCCAGCTAACCCACAAGGGTCCAATAAAGGGCTAACACACTGTTCCCGAGAACGGTCTAGAGAGGGGACATCACAGCATTCATGTTCTCGCCTCTCAATCATCAAAGAAGAAAGGCAAGAATGGGAAGAAAGGATACTTCAAGAGGAATAGAGATAATGAAGCTGATGGTGCTCCCGCATTCAAGAAGAAGAGGGACCTCTCCAAAGTCCAACACTTTAGGTGTGACAAGTATGGTCACTTTGCTAAGCATTGTCCATCCAGGCCTAAGTAGCAGGCCACCATTGCAGATGTTGATGATGTCTCCCCGCAGAAGGATTCATGTGAGTACTTATTCTATTCAGCATTGTCAAGCAATGTTAAGTCATTATTGGATATGATGCTAGTTACTCGGTGACACGAATTAGGACCTCCACTCTCCACTTGGATTCTGGCATTATCATTCAATTGTGTGATGTTCTATATGTTCCAGGCATCAAGCGAAACCTTGTTTCCATTTCAGCCTTGGAAGACACGGGTTACCAAGTTGCATTCTCTAAAGGAAAAGTTCTTGTGTGGACGAAGAACTCAAATTTCAAGACTGCTCGGGTGATTGGAGTTAGACATGAGAGTCTCTACAGGCTATGCACTCATCCACTTCAAGCTCTAGTTCATAATTCTTCAAGCTTGTGTGATCTTTGGCATTGAAGATTGGCTCACCTTCACTTTCGGGCTCTATCTATCATGGAGAAGATGGTCTCGGGTCTTCCGAAGTTCAGCCAAGAGCATGAAGGTATTTGCAAAGGCTGCGCTATGGGTAAGAATGCTAAAAGTTCATTTCATAGTAGAGAAAATAGATCAAAATGTATTCTAGATCTCATCCATTCTGATTTATGCGGTCCAATGTCTGTTGCTTCTTCGAGTGGTTTCTTGTATTAAATTCTTTTAATTGATGACTACTCTAGAAAGACTTGGATTTATTTCTTGAAATCTAAAGAATCTGAGGAAGTATTGGAAAGGCTCAAGGAACTCAAACTCAGGTGGAGAATTTGTCTAGGAAGAAGATCAAAGTTTTGAGATCCGATAATGGAGGAGAGTACACTTTTGGCAGCTTTCGGAACTACTGCATTGAAACTGGGACTAAGAAGGGGTTCAATATCCCATATAATCCTCAACAGAACGGTGTTGCTGAAAGGAAGAACAGATCGATCGTGGAAGCAGCTAAAGCCATGATTCATGACCAAGATCTGCAAACCTTCCCTTGGGCAGAAGCATCAAGGACAGCAATCTATTTCAAAATAGAAGTCCTCACCGGATCCTAGAGAACATGACTCTTGAAGAAGCCTTTACTGGGAAGAAGCCAGAAGTGAGTCATTTAAGGATCTTTGGATGTCCAATGTATATTCATGTACCGAAGGAAAAGAGGATAAAGTTGGAGCCTTTTGGCAAGAAGGGAATATTTGTAGGTTACAGTGAACAATCAAAAGCCTATAGGATCTACATCCCAGGTCAAAAGTTGATCGAGATCAGTAGAGATGTCACATTTGAGGAAGATGTTGCATTCAGAAGATCCAAGGGCACTCACATGGAAATTGATAATGAAGAGTCTCCTCAAGATATGGAAGTTGACCATGCCCTTGAGATTCAGAGTGAGACTTCAAAACCAAAAGAAGATAATGATCTAGTTGAGCCCTTGGAACCTACTGATGGGCCTACCGATATTGTCTTTGGGAGAAAAAGGCCTCTTTGGGCTAGGAAAACAATGCAAGAGGCAGAAAGGTTTGCAGCTCGAAGAGGAACCTTCAGAGAAAGCAAGACACCTCACAAGTTCTCTAGTTATGTTGCTTTCATGAGTCAGATTATTGAGTCTGAGCCTTCCCGTGTTGAGGAAGCTTCTAGTCAACAAGTTTGGAAAGATGCTATGACAAAGGAGTATCAGTCAATTCTCAAGAATGATGTTTGGGACATCATTCCTAGACCCAAAGGCAAATCTGTGGTATCCTCAAAATGGCTCTTCGAGATCAAGCATGCAGCTGATTGGAGCATTGAGAAGTACAAGGCAAGATTCGTGGTTAGAGGGTTCTCACAAAAAGAGGAAGTTGACTATGAAGAAACATTTGCTCCAGTTGCTCGCTACAGTTCTGTCAGAACCATTATTGCAATTGCTACATCTAGAAGATGGAAGATTCATCAAATGGATGTAAAGACAACTTTTTTGAATGGTGTGATTGAGGAAGAAGTTTATATCGAGCAACCTGATGGATTTGAGGCACATGGGAAGGCGTCTCATGTTTGCAAGCTGAAGAAGGCCTTGTATGGACTTAAGCAGGCTCCTCGTGCATGGTACGAAAGGATTGATCATTACTTGTCAAGCTTGGGCTTCTCTAAGAATGATGCGGACTCAAATCTGTATTTTAAGGTAATTAATGGTGAAGCATTGATTTTGGTCTTGTATGTTGATGATTTGATTCTTACTAGAAAAGATCACCTCATTCTCAAATGCAAGGAGTTGGCTTCTCAGTTTGAAATGAAGGACCTTCGGCTCATGCATTACTTCCTTGGCTTAGAAGTTTGGCAAAAGCCAGATGAGATGATTCTAAGTCAAGGGAAGTACACTATCGACATACTTAAGAGCTTCGGCATAATGGATTGCAAATCCATGTCTACACCTATGGAAACCAACCTACATAAGTTGAAGGAGGCTATAGCTAGTTCAGACCTGGCGGATCCCACGATGTACAGGCAATTGATTGGATCCTTGATGTATCTAGTTAATACTAGACCTACTATTTGCTATGCAATGAGTGCACTTAGTCAATTCATGTGTGAACCAAGGCAGGTACATCTTGTTGCAGTGAAACATATCCTGAGATACTTGCATGGCATAGTTGGATATGGGTTGAGATATTCTTCAGATGTGGACTTGGCGCTGCATGGTTATACTGATTCTGATTGGCCAGGGAGTGTCACTGATCGGAAGAGCGCCTCTGGATGTTGCTTCAATTTAGGATCTGCTATGATATCCTGGTGCAGCAGGAAGCAGTCATCTGTAGCATTGAGTACAGGTAAGGCAGAGTACATTGCAGCTTGTGTGGCAGCTTGGGAAGCAATGTGGCTTCGTAAGCTCCTTGCAGGATTGTTTGGACAATCAATGGAGCCTACTATCATTCATTGTGATAACCAAAGTTGTGTGAAGCTTTCTCTCAATCTAGTGTTTCATGACAAAACCAAGCATGTTGAGATCAAATACCATTATATCAAAGATATGGTATTGAAGAAAGCTATACAGTTGAGGTATATCAGCACTGATGAACAGACGATAGACATTCGCACCAAGCCTCTCTCCAAGATAAAGTTTGTGTACTTTCGAGATAAGCTTGGTTTGGTGGAGAATTCAGCCCTAACTAAGAAGGAATCTCAGTATCAGTGATTCTCTTTAATGAGTTCTTCTCTATGAGAGAAGTTCGAGGTGAAATCCCTTGTTAATGCATTCTTCTCTACAAGAGAAGTTTGAGGTGAAAGCCCTTGTTTCCACCCTCTAGGAGAGCCATGGTGGATGTCATGTGTGTGACTTCGTTACAGCATCACGTGAGAGAGATCGTGATGATTTTTTTTGTACTTGTGTTTCACCCTCTGGGAGAGCCATGGTGAAAGTGTAATGTCCCCTTTTCTACCTCTCATTGTATGATGTTGTCGTTAACCTATTTCTCCTTGGTTTCGTAGGCTAACCAGGGCTTATAAGGAATCTTGAGGATTGTTGGCCTAGACAATTTTTGTTGCAGGTCAATCTAGGGCATCTCAAGGTAGTTTTGGCATACTTACTATTTTTAGTAAGTCATTAATGCTGTGAATAGTAATTCATCAGATGGGTTGAGGTCTCCAATGACAGTGCCTTTTCAATGGAAGATTGGTTATTATCATCAGATGATTTTAGTTCCATTGGTTTAATTCGTCTCTGCATTAATAAAGTTTAAATTATAAAGTTAAAGCCAATCATTTAACTTTATTAATGTGAGCCTAAACTTAAGTGGAAAATGAATAGTAAAAGGGGCCCCTTATTTTAAAATACATGAGACATCAAAAAGGAAAAAAGGAAGTTATGTTTTATCCCACATTGGTCAAAAGTGTGAATAAGTTCTTATGAGAAGCTTATAAAAAGTGTTGCAAGGCCTCTTTTTCAGCATGCTTGGTATATGCTTGGTTATTACTTTCTCTTGGAGAATTCAAGGAAGCTTTGGCTTTCAGCAGGTTTGAGGACGGAATCCCTTGAGCTTGAAGGCAATGGACGGAAGCCCATTGTCTGTTGGAAATATCATTCAGGTGTCTCACTTTGTGCTTTAGATTCAAGCTATTTCTGAGGGTTTGTCAAATTTGCAGTAGCTGTTGTATTGCTGCAAAACATATTTGTATCTGTAAGTTTCCCTAGCTAATGTATTATTGCAACTATTTCTAATTAAATGCAAAAGATGGATTATTTTGCAGTTTATTATTGTGCTGAAATTTCATATCTTCAGATGTTTTTATTTTAAATTAAGAATCTGAAAATTTAGGGCAGAAAATTGGGGGTTTTTGAGTCAGATCTAGTTTGGCTCATTACAATGGTATCAAACCTTGGATCCTGCCAGCCTGTTGGGGAAAATCATTGTTGCAAGAATCATTTCAATTTAGGGGAAAGTCTATTTTACATGTCTCTACCAGATTTAATGGCCTTTGGCCAAATCTAGGTGAAAAATCGATTTGCAAAGTTTTGATCATTTGTTCTAGGAAATTCAATTTGAAACACCCAATTTGTGAAGAATGGAAATAATATTTTAGTTGGAGTAATCGCATCTCTTCCTGAGGAGACGAAATTCACTGTGTAAAGAAAATCGTATTTGTGCATTGGAGGGCTTTAATATCTCGAGAACAAAATCATGATTGTTATCGATAGTTGCTTTTGAATAGAATAAGGAAAATAATTTTAAGGGCTTGCTGGAATAAGACAAAGCAGTTATCCATTTTATATTCTATCAATTGGACTATCGTGTTGCATAGTTGGGGTCGTAGTTTGTCTCATCTCAGGAATAAAGACAAAATCAAAAGTTGCGACTACTCTCCCAATCACCAATATAAATCATATTTGTGACAAATGCTCCTTCACGTGTTGGGAGCAGCTTGAATAGAAGAGTTGGTGTTTATTCGCAGCCGCTAAAGACAAAACATGAATTTTTATCGGGTCCTAATTAGCAAAAAAACGAAATCCATTTTTTTAGCCATCAAAAATTTTATAAGATTGTCTGGAGAAGAACCTTAGTCATCAGAGCTACTTGTAAGGGGGACGAAATTATATTTCGAGGCTACAGCAATCATCTCCAGCGCTAGAAGACAGATACAGGGAAAGACGATGGAGCCAAAATAAGATTCATCTAACGGTAGATGAAGACAAAATCAAGGGAATTCGATTTAAGACTTGGCCATCAATTGTGAAAGACGTGGCCAAGTCGCTTTCAGCCAAAGACCAACCTGGAGTTCATCGATTTAAAGGTGAAATAAAGGATCGTAATCACAAGGAATTACCGAATAATGTGCCGCAGGCAATAAAGTGACGGGTTTGTCCACCAGTAGTAGCGACTACAATTTCAGGAACAATAATATCTGAAGACTTTGGAATTGCATCAACAAAGACGTCAATACATGCTAGCATCGTCCAGGCACTACAATGGTTGCAGAAGGAGAATCGTCTACTGGAGAAGGCTTATTGATGCTGCCGTCAGTTTCTTGACCAAGATTAGCGTTGTTGTCATTACTCTCTAAGTAGACTTCCAGGTTCTTTAAATTTCATGGTATCTGTAGATGCATTTGAAGTCTCAAAGTATTGCTAATTTGTAGATGCATATCTTATGTTAAATATTGTGGGACAATATAATAATTTAAGATTATTCCAAATCAGTAATACCATCTATGTGGAATTGAGAGTCTGATGACTAAGTGTCTGACAAAAATGTCTCTTGGCTGTAACTGAATATTTACATGCTTTCTCAGTCAACTTTTGCTTGGGAAGTCAGAATTTACTTTGCAAAGCATTCCAAGTGCATTTCACATTGTTAGTTGAGTTACTTTATGCATTATAGCATCATTCTCAACAGAAAAATCAAACAAAGATTTCTACCAGCAAACACTACCGTGCAAGCGAACTGTTTGACGAAATTTCTGAGTGAGCAAACTGAAAATTTAGAGCAGTTTTTGGAAGGGACTTTGCAGTAAATAAAATGACGACAATGGAAAATCTGAAAAGTGATATTTTCTCGAAAGAATTCAATGATACATTCAATGGAAAACAGCTAAGGGACTTGCAGAAAGAAAAGGATGTAGGGAATTGGCTCTATGTAATTGGATTAGAATTGAAATCCATGAAATTTACCAATGATGTTCTCTCTAAGTTGGAGGAATTAGATTCACATTTGCCCAAAGTAGACCAGTCTGATTGGAGACTTTTGAATTGGGCTTTGCAGCCCTCAATGCTCGTTTTGATCCAGCACAGGTTATTGGAACATCCTTGCGAAAAGGTGAGACTTGCAGTTGCTTCTTGTCACAATAAGATCATAAGAATAACAGACCCTGTAGCACCCTATAATGATGGCATACTAAAGAAGGTTCTACAGCTGATTGTGGAGAACCTGCATGGGTTACATGATGTCAAAGCCCCTACTTTTGGTAAGAGGGCTAAGATTTTAGAAATTATGGCAAAGACTAGATCATTTATCATTATGCAGGACCTCAAATGTGATAAATTAATTCTACAAATGTTTCAATGCTTCCTAACTGAAATTAGAAAACATCATCCAGACATTGTGAGGTCTTGTATGCAAACTATTATGTCTTTAATCTTAGATGAGGATGATGATATCTGCAAGCGGTTGCAATTAGACTTGTTGTCCATTTGGAGGAAGGAGCAGGCTATATCACCTATTGCTTACGAGTTCTCCAAAAGATTGGTTGAGCGTAAAGTTGAGAAGTTCAAGGAACTATTGACTAAAGGGGAGCTAACTTCGTTGGGTTTACAGGCTTCAAGATCTCCAAAGAATTTCAAGAACCAAATGAGAAGGGAGCAGATTTGTTTCACATGTCAGGGGTCTTGGACACCTGATCACGATTGTGGGGCTGGTAAGGAAGATAAGTCGGCCAAAGAAGTTTGGACCAACGATGAAGAGGATAGATCCCAACATATTGAATCAATTGTGGCTTCAAGGAAAGGTTACACAAGTTTCTTTGTAGGTAATTTGGAGATTATGCTTGACAAATTGGGAAAGGTAATGGCTTTTTTTGATGATCCTATGAGTAGTGTTATTGCTGCCTCATTTTCCCCACATGACAATGATGGTGATTTTATGATTGGTTCTAACGCTGCCCTAGCACTAAATCAGCAAGAGTGCAAAGAAGATATCATAGAAAAAGTCTTTTGTGAAAGACAAGCCCTTCAGAGTACTTCAGTTACTTCATCATATGAATCTATTGTTGTTCAAAAGCGTGTTAAGCATCATAAATTGGAGAACCAGCTGAAGGTAAATGAAGATAAGATAGTTGCGGCATTAACAAATTTTGATGACATGGACAAGTTGGTTGAAGGACACCTTTGGAAGGGACAACTCGAGAGAAGACAAAAAGGGGGTGAAGAAGAATCTTCCTATGCTGATTTACAGGCGTTCAAAGCACTATGGAAGCTATGAAATCAAATTATTTGCACTTACTTTCAAATTGAGAGCACCTCCTTAATCTCGCAGAAATTTATTCAGAATCATTGTATAGGAAAGAAGAAGAAGTTGTCAATCTCACCTATGAAATTGTGGACACTAAGGATACCTTGGAAGCTACTCAAGAGGCTCTACAAAGAGCAGAAAATCAGATTTACCAGCTCAACTTAGAACTGGGTTTGGCACAATCTCAATCAAAAATTCAGTTTTTTATGACAGTCACATTAGAAAGGACAACCACCACTGATGAGCAACCGATGTTTGAAGAAGAATTGATTGAATGCTATGAAGATTCTATAAAAGAATTTGTATCAAATGCTGATTCATTGAAGGTAAAGAACAATCCTTATGCACTTGTTTGTCATAAGATGTCAAATATGAATTTTCAGGTTGACATGGATTTGGAAAATCACTTTGCATATACTCAAGATTGCAAGCCTAAGCATGAGGATGTCTTCATTGTTTCAAGTTTCTCACAAGTGATGATAACAACTGGTTGTATAGATTTGAGTGCACATAGTGATCTCTACAGCACTTGGGAAATGGATGTTGATGAGAATTTACCAGTACATGAGAGCAAAGGCATTCAGGAAGGGAGTATAAATCAATTTTTCAAACTTGTTGCTGCTGAAAATCGAGAAGGGATGTGTGTGGTTACATTTGGAGATCCACTGAAAACTATTGCTCATTTCATGTTGAGTATGCTTAATGTCATAAGAGATTCAGGTACATACATGGGCGGCAGGCTTGCACTTGATAGTAGAGTCTCCGTTTATGTTTATATCAAAGTGGCGCAGCATCAGCATGGTGGTTCCCTTTTGAGCTTGATTTGGAATCCTGGAATCACTTGGGTTTGCAGTTCAACAGTTGAGGATGGAGAAGCCAATGTCAGCTTGCTAGGGTTTACTCCCTTACTCCCATGGGGGTCCAATTTATTCCTTTTGGACAGCAGTTACCTGAGGAGTGGACAAAGATGGTGCAGTATTTGATTGCTTTACTTACTAGTTGTTATCAGGAGGTCTCTTGTATTGGCATCCAGCAGAGCAATGCTTTTAGCGATTGGTGCTATCGATCTCCTAGGTTGACTTGGGACCTTGGGATTATACTCAGTTTCAGTTGGTTCAACATAGTGATCTTGGGGTAGCTTCGGAATTGCTTGAGGAGAAGCAATTTTGGGAAGGGACGACTGTAATGTCCCCTTTTCTAGCTCGCATTGTATGATGTTGTCGTTAGCCTATTTCTCCTTGGTTCTGTAGGCTAACCAGGGCTTATAAGGAATCTTGAGGATTGTTGGCCTAGACAATTTTCGTTGCAGGTCAATCCGGGGCATCTCGAGGTAGTTTTGGCATACTCACTATTTTTAGTAAGTCATTAATGTTGTGAATAGTAATTCATCAGATGGGTCAGGGTCTCTAGTGACAGTGCCTTTTCAATAGAAGATTGGTTATTATCGTTAGATGATTTTAGTTCCATTGGTTTAACTCGTCTCTACATTAATAAAGTTTAAATTATAAAGTTAAAGCCAATCATTTAACTTTATTAATGTGAGCCTAAAGTTAAGCGGGAAAATGAATAGTAAAAGGGGGGCCCCTTATTTTAAAATACATGAGACATCAAAAAGGAAAAAAGGAAGTTATGTTTTATCCCACATTGGTCAAAATTGTGAATGAGTTCTTATGAGAAGCTTATAAAAAGTGTTGCAAAGGCTCTTTTTCAGCATGCTTGGTATATGCTTGGTTATTACTTTCTCTTGGAGAATTCAGGGAAGCTTTGGCTTTCAACAGGTTTGAGGACGGAATCCCTCGAGCTTGAAGGCAGTGGACGGAAACCCATTGTCTGTTGGAGATATCATTCAAGTGTCTCACTTTGTGCTTCAAATTCAAGCTATTTTTGAGGGCTTGTCAGATTTGTAGTAGCTGTTGTATTGCTGCAAAACATATTTGTATCTGTAAGTTGCCCTAGCTAATGTATTACTGCAACTATTTATGATTAAATGCAAAAGCTGGATTATTTGCAGTTTATTATTGTGCTGGAATTTCATATCTTCAAAAGTTTTTATTTTAAATTAAAAATCTAAAAATTTAGGGCAGAAAATTGGGGGTTTTTGAGTAAGATATAGTTTGGCTCATTATAGAAAGTCATGTTGAGGTGACAACATCACGCAAGTGATAAACACTTGTACATACCATACATGGTTGTAGGCTTGTAGCCATTATGGTTGATATCACGTTGAGGTGATATCTGATATCACGATGAGGTGATATCTTTTTTTCCACATATGGTTGTAGCCATAGTGGTAGACATCACGATGAGGTGATATGTCTTGTACAGCTGGAAGTATACTCCCTAGCTGAGAGGGAGTGTTGATGTTTATGGCAGCATCAGTAGTATTCTTCTAGCGATCTCCTTTACATCATTGGTTAAATTAAATTATAGTCTTGGGGCTATTTAATTTATAGAAGATTGTGATTGCTCAAGGGACATGTCATTTGTTAATGATAATTAATATTTATTGAAGAGGCTCAATTTACTAAGGAAGCCGACCTCTTGTAAGAGGCGCGACTATTTGCCAAGGCCAACTTGTGTTCTTTGAAAGGTCACGTCTCTCCATCCCATTATGTATATATACACCTTCATTGTATCTCACTTGACATCAATTCATTCATAGTTTGTCCTTCATCTCAAGTGCGAGTTCTTCTCAAGGCAGATCGACATTATTGGTCGTTGAGATTTCATCAGCAATTTGCCTCTTTGTATTGCTGTGTTGCATCACTCTTTGGTGCATGTATTTGGGCCTGCATATCGGCCTCTTGTAAGGAGATCATTATTATGTTAATTCAATTTATAAGTGATATATTGTTGCTGGGTTTTTCTCCCTCAAGAGGAGGGTTTTCCCAGGGTATCTGTTGTGTTATTGTGTTGAATTTGAATTATTTTTTTGTGCTTTTTATCTAATCATAAACTAACACCTTAGTTGTAAAAGCAAGGAGATTTTAAGGTTCCCTACTCCTCTACTTGTGTATAAATAAGGGCAGCCTTGCCCATTATTATTTTTTTAACCGTTCTTGTGATAGCAAATTGCATGCCTGTAATGTTGCAAGTTGTTATTCAGTGTCAGTTCACTTTGTGTAAGAGCAAGCTTGCATGCCTCTTTAGCTGCAAGTTATTGTTCAATTCTTGTGTCTTGTGTCAATGTGTTCTAGTTGATGACTAAACTGTAAGCCTATTATGCTACAATCCTATTGTCCCAAAAGTGCAATCTTTGTTCTTGAGATTTGTGAAATAAAGTCTTGTGCCTACTTTGCCCTAATATAATTTCTCAAATTTCTAGTTTATGTGTTATGCTTATATGATCTTTATTTCAGTTTTGCATTGAAAGTAAGTAGATGTGCGTTGGGAGAAAAGTTTATTTAAGTATTTATGTCAGAGAATCCTTCCTTGTCCATTTCTAACTCTCTTGCTCTGCGTTTACTTGAGAAGTTAGAAACGTCATTAGAGTAGGCTTAGTCGTAGTTGAACTTCTAAAACAGAAAATCTCAGCTACAACACTTGAGTTTTATAACCTTGTGCTCTTAGCTGAACAAAAAGATACGCAAATTAGTTTTAATTTAATTTCTTAAGCAACATAAGCAAAGAGGGAGCTTCCCCTTCTAATTCGAAGAGCAGTTAATCTATGCATAGTTGTCTGTTTCTAATCCACATTCCAAAGCTGTGAATTGAAACACCAACAACCACCAACTCCTTTGTTAACACTAATGACAATATTTGCAAATTTTTGACAACATTTTGCAACATTTGCAACTTTTGACAATATTGCACCAAAACATCCAAAAATGATCCTAAAGGACCCCAAATGGTCTTACATGACCTTATTAACCCAAAATCAATCAAAACTCAAAGTTTAGCAACATGACAACAAAGGTGCAATAATGGTGCATCGAAGGATGCCCCTACATCATCAATAATAAATCATAGTTGTGTTCAATCAAGCATTGCATTGTTATTGTTGCACAAAGGTTCAAATCCTCGCTCGACACATTAAAACTTGAGAAGAAGCACAACAGGGATTGGCAGAGGTTTTATCAGATAAGGCAACCCCTCATACTGGAAGTGACTCGGATTCAAGCTCTAATTTTGATTTAGGTGAAGATGATGCAAAGGCCATGCAGTAGTAGATCTAGTTGTCTACACTTAGTAATTGTAGCATTTTGACCATTTTCATTTTATTGTATGTGCACATTGATGATTAAAACAAAAATGACTAAACATTTAAATATTGTTAATTTGTATGTTGACTCATGAATTCTCAATTCAGCACTAATGTTTCATTATATGGTAATGTAATGAATATAGTGAATGCCTTAACATATAAATATTTGAAATTCTCAATAGTTTTAAATTTTCCCTTTTTTCAATTGATGTTCCCTTTTGTCCCCTAAAAAACGACCTATCTCAGAAATATGTCCCCACATTAACTATTGTCCTTGTCCTAGACACTTGTTGGAACATAGCTTAGAACATAAAACTTTAAATTTAAAAAAGAAAAATTAAAAGTCATTATTGTAATGTTAAAAAATACCAAAATCATAATATGCTGATTATCACGCATGGCTAATATTGCTGGACCTTTTACAGAGTTAACATCACTATGCCTAACCGCATTTGAAATCAATTTCAAGGTGGTGATCAAGGGGCAAAGAATGAACAATTATTTGGAAAAGCAATATATCTCTAAAATACTTTGGTTGCAGAAGAGAAATTTCTGATGTCTGTGAATGTAAAGAGAAGAAAACAGAGTCCATGAATGTCTTGAGGCTAGGGCAAGGGAACCTCTACATTATTTTTGTATTGAAGAAATAAAATCATCAAGATGTGAGTGAACAGCTATTATTTCAATTGTAATGTATTCAAATCTAGTCTGAATTTTCCCAATGAAATATACTGCTACACAGGTACACCTAAAGACAAATTATTAATGCAAACTATATAATAGATAACATAACATATACAAATCCTTAGACTCGGAGATTATGTAAGTGTTCCCATAATACTTGACCTATAATTTCGCATTTAATTAAAATTCTGATGATAATAAACAACTGTTCTATGATAACATCTCATGAAAATAATAAGGTATAGAGAATTACAAGTCAAGGGTCCCTGACAACATGTTCCAGATTCTGTAGTAACTCCACACATAGAATCCAAATTATCTGATGTCAACGCAGATTGAACAGGTAATCTGCAATATCATAAAGATGATACTATTTATCAGTTTGAGATCATTTATGGCATCACAAAAATTAATGTAATACTTTAATATCAACAGGCAATCCAGAGTCATCTACTCAAGGCTACAACACACCTGTATAAGGAAATTCAATTAATTCCATGTCTGAATGTTGGAAAGAATAACTACAAAATATTTAGATGACTAAAAAAGAAGATAACAACCAAATTCATATCATAATATATGTGGATAACTAGAGAACAAATAAGTAAACATCAAAAAATTATTTGCTAGTTTTTCCTACTTATACATGAAAGATCAACAACAATTTAAAGTTTCAATCATCTATGTTCCATAAGAGGGTCCAATAAAAACAATAAAGCATCTGGCATATGCTCTGAGAATTTTGTTCGATTTCATTTGGGGAAGCACTTATTTTCGAAAGTAAGCTTGCAGACTTTGCTTGCTTTCCAATATTATGAACTCTTAAATTTGGTTTGAAAATTTAATTTTTCACTCTCAAACAACGTAAGCCTGAAATACAAACAAAAAGAGGAGGTAAAGTCATATACTGAATTCTGATATTTCAATCCATCATTACTTGAATCTTGTCTCTCAGATCATAAATCTTGCCTTTGTTACAACCCAACTTCTCTCAACACACATATACATATGGTGGAGACAAGCAAAAGACTGTGTGTCAAGGGACATATGCAAACATTGTCAGCATTAGCATACATCCTACCCAATACTAGAGGTACCATGGAGCATGACCATCACCAAACCCTCAAGATTAATCAAAATCTTGTCATAGATGACAGTGCCCGTACCAATACTTGGCAGAATATTTGGTGAAGACTCGACAATCCTAAAAAATGTATAAATAACTGAAATATTGTTTTTTCAGGAACCCTTTTATTCCATAAGCAAATTTTCATTTCAAGATTGCTACTATCAAGGCAACAAAATTCTCTTGAAAATGCTTCGAAAATGCTCCTCGGTACTTCAAATATGAAATGAAATGGACAACTAAAGCAATATCATTTTCCACGGTTAATAGCGTCATGCTGCAAAGTGCCTTGCCAAATCTGATCCAAAAACTCTGATTTTCTGCCTTAGGAATTTTGACAAACAATTTGCTTGCAACCTTGAAACTTGCTGGTAATGGATTTCAGTTTGTTTGCTTTGTCTTTGATTGATGCCAATGATGTTTAGATGCTTGGAATTGATTGCTTAATGCTTAATCAACGCTAAGAAGATGAAATGCAAGTGTTTTTGTATTTTCCAAATGCATATAGATGACTGAACTAATGCCAATTAACCCCTACAGCTAATAGACATTTAGTCAAACACTTTGTATGCAAACTACATATGCTGATAAGAAAGTAAACTACTTGGCATTTTATCAAACATATTGCAGCCAACCTCCAATGCTTCTATTTGATATTATGAATGAGTTACAATGAAGTACATATGATGCCAACTACTTATAGCGATCTTCTAAAAATGACCAAGATTTTACAATGCAAGTTACTGTCTCAAGGCAGCGATCACAATGGAGACTAATGACTGAAATGCAACCAACTATATGACTGTATATCACAGCAAATGACTCTTTTCTATTAATATAATTTCTAGTGTAATTACATATGCAAATAAAGAACCTGGAAGTCGTCTTTTTTTATGATGGCAGCCACAAAGAAATGTTTGATTCTCCTTGAAGATGTTAGATATGCTCCTCTAATTGGTGCAGCCAGCCTCTAGGATGAATGGCGACCCCTTCACAGTCTTGCCTGATTTTTATTGGCTTTCTTTGAAAAAATCGCACCTAGCATGAGTGTGCCCCAGCCAAGAATGATATCTGATTTTTACTTCCAGCAAAACTGAAAATCGTCCCCCTTAGTTTATCACTTCCACATGCCAAAATCGTCCTCCAAAGGACTGCAAATATCTCTATCAAAAAATCTGATCAAGCTCCTCAAATGGATTCTACCAAATTTGGCCCTTGGCCACAAAATTTGCACACAATGGAAAGACTGAAATATCTTCCCCCAAACTCCCAGCTACGATTAGTGTCTCACAATCGAAACCGGCACTCTAGAGTCTTCAAACCCTTGAGCAAACTAAGCATTAAGCTTTAGCTTCTTACCATGCAGGTAATGAGTAATGAATTCCAAAATCAAGTGTGTTAAAATGCTTAGCCAACAGCTACTTAAATAGATTTCTCAATGCCTTTTCAAGCTTCTAGAAGAATATTACTTTATTCCTTAACTGACTTTTATTATTTTATTATTTTATTTTTAAGTAACCTAAGTCACTTTATATTAAATTAATTAAATAATAAGTCATCTCTTTTGATATTATATTTTATTGGAATAACTTAATAAATAATTAATTTAATATGCCTCTAATTCGGGGACATGACACATGCATTGGTATGAAATATTCCTTTCTTCAAATTCCGGCAATTTTGCTCAACATAAAAATTTTCAGATAAACAAATTCTGATAAAACATTTATTGTAGCAGAAATCAACTAATCAATGTGAAATATTATATTCACAAATTTTATTGAAAACCTGTGTTTGCACAAGCTGAATCCTTTGGAAGTGATCAAACTGCAAAAATATTGTACTTTCATCACCCTTTTAAGCTCCAACGCTGGTCTTTGTAGGGGCGATGGGACCACAAGGAGGTACAGCTGGGTGAAACATACAAATGCAAGACGTTTGACCTGCAATTTACTTTTCTCCAAGCAGCCCCTTTCTTTTTCATGTCCCCTTTCAAACAGCACCAATCCCTATTGTAAAGTTTAAATAATATAAAATTGGCAAATACTTCACATGTCAGCTATGCTGACCCTTCACATGCTGCAGCTGGCCTTATTGAAGTGTATGGACACACCAGGTAGTGCTCATGAGCAAGAAAACACAAATAAAAAGACCTATGATTCCTATGTGAGTTTGAGCAACTTCAAAATGGGGTGCAATTAGCCTATTTTCACCACGTCATCCTCCACACCAATTGCAGTTGCCTTTAAGCCAGCTGCACCTGCTTTTGGACTCCAATTAATATTCAAATTTGATGCAGATGCTTCCACTTGTCCAAACAAATGATTTAAACCTTTTAAAAAACTCTAACAATATCAAAGGGCGGCTGGTGTTGGGCTAGTGTTGTAAAATACCGAACCAATTTTTTTCAATTTTTTGAAATGCAATTACAAACAACATGCACCCATTAAGGTTAGCTGGAAAACCCAAACGATGCAGAATTCAACTCTAACCAAGAATGTACACCAGGATCCCGAGATGGGCAAGGTGTGAGCATGTGGTCAGAGGATCTCAATGCAATGCAATACTGAATAACTCTAACCAAGAATGCGCCAGATGACGGCGAGCATATGGTCAGAGGATCCCTAGCAACTACAATGCGGAAAGTAACTCGACGCCAAGAATGTGCTATCCAACCCAAGGTGGGAATGGGGCTACCATATGGCGGAGATGCTAAATACTATAATGCAATTCAAATGTAAATAGGCGGCAAGCCAGCCTCTTCCACTTATTCAGTGGGTATTACAAAGCATGAAGAGCAAGATTAGAAGGAATGCTGACAGTACTACTGTTCAGCTTACAATATAATGAAGAATGTTTGTCAAGAGCATAGGATTAGAGCTAATTAGTGCTGCAACAAAATAGAAGACTCTCCCTTGCTTAACAATAGCACCAAGCATGAAGAGCAAGATTAGAAGGAATGCTGACAGTACTACTATTCAGCTTACAATATAATGAAGAATGTTTGTCAAGAGCATAGGATTAGAGCTAATTAGTGCTGCAACAAAATAGAAGACTCTCCCTTGCTTAACAATAGCACCAAGACCAATAATTCCACTCAAAAGACCAAGCTCTAAGTTCTGATTTGTGACAGACCTGCTCTTAGAATGCTAAATCAGCAACACAGGAAACCACTAAATTACTCACTACTCCCACAATACCCAACCAAATGACTTCAAATCAAATGCAATGGACTCCTATGACAAGGGCGACCAAGATGCATACAAGAACCCAAACTCAAAACCACGTATTTATTTAACACGCTTCCCAATGCACTTCAAAGAGGGGCGTCCTGGCAAGAGGGGCGATTTTCTTTTATAAATTCAAGTTCTTCATAATAAAATCTGCAAATTGGCACAAAGGGGCGCCCAACCTAGAGAAAAGGAAATATGCAAATCCTAGAACGAATATATTTTTATTTTCAACTATATGAGTGAAAACTACAAATCTGCTATGATATCAGCAAGTCCTGAAAATGATAAGAAATGCAATAAACTGAATTTCAAATGACAAAACAACACTACAGTGCAAACCTCACTACAAAATCCTCTCCACAATAAGCAAACTTCTCCACTAGATGCTATTTCTCAAGCACGAAGTCGAGCCAAGGCTAGGAGGCATTCATTCCTCAAAGCAATTCCAGCACCATTTCGGCAACATAACAATACTCAAAATGTCAGATGAGAAAATGAAGACCCAAGGCTTCCTTTTATAATTTTGAGAAGACCCTCCAGAAGCTTCTAGAAGAGAAACCCTAATTTCAAATTTGAAATCAACCTTTTTCCCTCCAAGAGATGGCGTCACTTTTCAAGGCTTCATTTTGACTTTAATTTAAAATCATCCTCTCCACAAAGTTGGCGTCCCCTTTTGAGCAAGATATTTTGAACCTTAGAAAATGTTAAATCACCTCAATGAGGCGTCCACCCATGAAGACCACCTTTTAAAACAACATTAAGTTATAAGACTAGGCCAAGGGGATAGGGATAATATAACATTAAATATAACATTATTTAAATTAATTGAACTTATTTCTCCAAATGCATCCCAAGGCCAAAATTGAACAACCCAACTGAACTGACAGCTGAGGGAAGCCAACAGAACTAGAACCAACCTGTCTACTGTCAAAAATAGAATTTACTAAAACTAGTAAATTCCAGAAAGTGTCCGGAACGCAAAGCAAGTCACACCACTGCGAAGCTCTCTGAAAACCCAAAAAGAATCCGCAATACAATCACCAAATCTCAAGCAACAACAACCTCCAAAACAGGAAACCCTAATTTCACCTTCTGAGTAGCCTACGGGTCTCCAGAATAGGCCAACGGTCAACAGAAAAGATCATGCTCGAGAAGGGGACATTACAAGTGCACCTGGCATAAAAACCAAAATCAAACTCTTTTCCACCTACTTGACTCCCAAGCAAGCAGTCTTCCTCCCCTTTTGACCTATGATGAGCCAACTTTAGAGCAGTGATTACTGTAATTTGTCCCTCATGCATTTTTGCAGGTGATACGGCCCCTTCAAAACAGAACTGGCGCAGCTAGTGAATAAAACAGATAAATAGAATATGATTTTCTGATTTATTCTGAACTATGCTTGAAAATCGAATGAAATAATTTATCTATTTTTTTGACTTGCATGTAACCAGAAGATTATGAATGAAACAATTTATTTATTTTTTTGATTTGCATGTAACCTGTAATAACCATAACAACCAGAAGATTTTAGCCCTCTAATTCCTAAAACTCTGAGAGGATTTTCGTCCTCAAGGAGAAATGCTAAACCAGAGATCTGCAATAAGGGTTTCTGGAAATTGGTATGATAGAATGAATTGTCTTTTCCATTTTTTTATGCTTTTTCCATCCAACACTAAAGTAATGAAAATTTACTTTTTATTCTATTTTTGAATGTTCATCCCTTTTTTCACTTTATAATTTTATTTTGCTTTTAGGCCCCATTTAATAATAATAAATTAAGTGTTATTTTCCAAAGTGACAACTTGAGGTGCCTTTTTGAACAACTTGATAACTCCCCTGCAAATCCTCCCTTCAACGTATGGGGAATAAAAAGAGGCTTCAAGTCCTCCAATTTGATTTAGTTCAAAAAAGGAGACATAATTCAATTTAACTCCTTCTCAATGGCATAGGTCTCCTCCTCTCCAACCAACCCCTTAATCATAGGTGCAGGCACATATTACATGCTTCTCACTAATACGAGAGTTACTTCAGCCTTGGATGTTAGGTATGATTCTAGGGGGAGAGCCTTGCTTGACCTTCTTGGCCTTGGACACTCCCCTATAAGCACTATCACATCTTATATCAGCTCCTTTATAGTGATCGACATTCACACCAAAAACTCCTCCATTTCTAGCCCAAACTTCAATGCTCGACACATTCTTCTCTCTCCAATACTCATGTTCTTTGGGGTTCTTGTTCCCCCCTACTTGGCTATTTACATTGGTTTCTTAACTGCCTATGTTTGTGGACCCTAGTTGTTTTGTATTTTGTTTTTGGTTCTTCTACTTTGTGGGTCCTCTCTAGGATTCTCTTCCTAAAACTTTCTTTGTAAACTGGTGTACTCTTGAGTCCCAATGACCTACTTCTGATCATCCATGGACATTAATATAGTTTCTTAGGTCATCCATGGACATTAATATAATTTTTTTTTCTTACTTGATATCTAACTTATGTTTCCATTTAACTTCAATACATAAGTTTATCTTAGATTCCATCTCCTACCTAAGTTTACCAAAGGGTCAACTCAACAAACATCACAAGGCTACTATTCAAAACAAATGACTTCTAAAACCTCCTAGCCACATTGTCGCCATAACCATTAAGGTGAATGGGTGAATCCTTTTTAGTTCTATAACTGATCTCACATCTATTGTAGATCACTCTCACCTCAACTATGCATTCCAAGTTATAAAACTTTGTGGCACATTTTAACAAATCAATGAAAGACAAATTTACATATTTTTGATATTGGTAAAAGAACAGATTTTTGGAAGGACGTGAACCCATTTACAATGAAGTAGCCATTAGGCAAGAGGAACAAGTTTCATGATGTATGGATCAATCAAACCAACCAAGAGACAACAAGAACAATAAACAAGAGACAACAACTACATAGCATAGAGCCAGAGAAACACCAAGAATTTATCTCCTAGTTGATATCACCAAGTTCTCCAACCATGAGGCAACATGCCATTAATTAGTCAAGAAGTTCGCTTGGTCCACAAAAGAAGCCTCCAGGGGGTCCTTCTTAATAACAATGGTTTCAGCATTCTAGACCATAGTCTTAGCTCTCATTCTTCTTCCAGGACCCTCTAACTTGATATCCATTTTCCTTTTATGTAGTTCATTATTGACCACATAGAGACTAACAACTGACCTCTTTAAAGTTTTTTGTTAAAGGCCACAACTTGAGCAAGATTTTCGTTCAACTCATCCTAGTTTCTCTTAATGGTGAGCATTCTAGTTTCCCATCTTTGGAGTGTGGCAAAGAATTTGTTAACTTCCTACCAATCTCATCATCAAAATAGTCTCAAACTTCCTCCTTGTCTATCTTAAAAGGCTCCTTTTCAATCTCCAAGATTCTCTTCCTAGAGTCCTCATGTTGCCATAAAAGCCACTTCAGAATGTTGTTATGCAGATTTAAACTATCCTCCAACATGTCAACGCGATTTTTCAGATTGATACAGTTAGGACAGCTCGAGTTTTGCACCTTATCCTACTTACACAAGGGATCAACTATCTCTTTTTGCACAATCCTGACAAATATGTGGTTCTTAGATTTGGAAGAAGTATGTCAATTTGTGCCCATTGGAAGAATATTAATGGGGTTGGAAACATCCACAAGGGAAATAGAGGAACTGGGAAGAGGGCTAACCAAGAAATCCTCTTCCCAAATTCTTTTGCCATTATTCACAAGTTAGGTTTTATTATGGGCATAAGACGCAGTATGGATGTCAACTAGAATAGAAAATTCCTCCTATTGAGGAATTTTGGATGGGACCAAAATAGTGACCTTAGGAGCATGGGGTTGGTGTGGGGAGGCTTATCCACCACCACAGCTTTAGGGTGAAGGGAAGTCAGAGACATCTCAGCCCCACACCTAGGGTTAGTAGCAATGGGGAAGTAGTTGTGGGGGTATCCTCTTTCAATTTAGGTATCTTGATCAAGTTGACAACCTTGGAAAAAAGAGTTGGGGTGTGCAGTTTAGCCAATTCAAATATGTAGATATAGTAGATTAGGCATTAATGTAGGGGCAACTCAAACTTCCATAGAAGCACATTTTGCACAATATATTTGAGAGTACTTAATAAGAATAAAGGAAAACTCATTTTCTTTATATGGTGGACATGATTAAGAATTGGAAAGTGATATGAGTATATCCTTTTCTACCTGTCCTCGAGGATCAAATACCTTATGAGCATGCTTCTGCTAAGGGCATGGGGAGGCTTTCATTTTTTAAGCCGTTCTAGAATCTAGAAAACTTTTCACCTTTCTTCAAAAAAGCCTCCATATGTTGGTAATCCTTGAACTTGATCATTTTATGCAACTTGAGTCCCTCAATTTGTAAACCCATAACCATGGCAATAAGCTCTTCAAACATAAACAATTATATTCTTCCAAGATCTTGCAAACTAACTTGAGAGCACAAGGTCATACCTGTTGATTGCTTCAATAAAAGCAGTGAAACCTCCCTTCCTCAGGATATTCTAGATGGTGGCATTGTTCCTAATTTTCTTGAAGGAAGAGGGCTCAACACTATGAAGAGCACAAAGATTTATTGAGAGGCGGGGGGTGAATTAGTAAATCAATCAAACTTTCAATTCTGAATCTTTTCAAACTTATTACAATCAACTTTTACAACCTTCTAAACGAACTTAAACTCTTATCAACATCAACCTTTTGATATGAATCAATTTACACAAGTTGACACAAATTTATTGAAAACTTTAAATGATTTTTACAAGTGGAAGTAGGCACCAACCTACTTGTTTTACAAAGAAGATGATTTAGTAGGCTGCAACCTACAAGGGACACCCAAACCTCTTAATTATTTAGTAGGCACCAACCTACAATGAGCACCAGCCCCTAATGCAAGGCACCAACCTTGACTTGATGGTTGCAAGATGATGCCTTCAATCTGACCTGCACTATCCCAATCCTCCAATCTGCCTTTGGTGATCAATGATCTCACACTTAGCCCACACAAGGAGATGGGACTTCAGATTTAGAATGCTCACTTACCCAACCACTCCTTCAAGTCTAAAATGAATGACAAATATATACTTTGTCATAAGATTGCATCTTATGATGAAAGATTACATCTCTTGACTAATCGCACCACTTCAAATAGATCATAGCCTTTTGTTAATAACTTAACCACACTCTTAACTTCTTTTCAACATACCATCTCATATTTCCTTTCATCAATTCAAAGTTTGCATAAGAAAATCGTGCCTTTTTTTAAACCTTTTCTCTTTATCTTAATCGTTTTTCATGAGAGAATGACGTCCTTTCATTTAGTAAATCTCCATAGATTAATTCATGCCTTTTCAGATTTTTCATGATTTAAATCGTGCCTTTTTGACATCGACCCTTCATAAAGAAACGCACCGTAAAGTAAACTTCTTAAAAATAATCTGTAGTTTAACCTTTAACCATCACTTATCTTCTTAATCGGCACTTTAGTTAATGTCTTAACAAATATCAAAGATAAGCCAAATTGTTTTCAACTTGACAAATCAGATTCAACTAATCAGTTTAGTACTTTGATTCAGATTTTTGATGGTGATCAAATCACGACCTGTAGCATTTGTTCCTTTCATGAAGAGAATCAAACAGATAACTCCACGTCCACAGCAAGGTAATTGTGCGTTTGGAATAATACCATCTACTGCCCTTTACTCCAAATGAAAAAGTCCCTTTTAATTATATCTGACAGACAGATAAAGTTATCGGGCCTATTTTCTTCAACTTTTTCTTATAAATCGAGCGCCCAGATTTAACTTATATCTTCAACTTTGTCTTTTAGTAAATCTGGAAATGGCTTTTATGCGATAGACTTCCACTACCAATAGTTCCTCAAAAACTCTCGACACCTTCAAGTGCTAATAACCACTCAGATACGCATTATTTAGAACAAGCGGCGCCATATTCAAGTGTATTGTTATATTTATTAATTTGTTCTTATTCCGAACAATCTTTCATTATGATGCCCGTCTTAAAGATATTGTCTTCAACGTATATTGTCTTCAACATTTACGCAGATATTAAGCAACTTCAACGTCTGTAACACTGAATCATAACTCTTATATACCTTCTTGACAAAATGGACTTATAGTACCTTGATATTGTAAGTATCAACCTGTTAATTGTATTTAATCTGAAGATATCTATTCTGCATTGCTCTATCTGTAGCAATCTACTTCAAACAGATTTCAATCTGTAAATAATATTAGTGTTGATCTGGATTTTTATTTCTTGCTCCACAGGATTTTGTGATATTCAATCATCAGATCATTTGTACAGATCAACAATGATTTATGCTCATCAATGAATTCTTCAACTTCATCAATCTGATAATTAATTCTGAGAATCAGCTTTGATAATTATCTGGAGTAAATCTTCAACAAACTGAGCAATCTCAAAGTGTTGCCTTGACATAAATATAGCATGTAATACTTCTAACAACGAATTCCAACATATCTTCTATCATGTTTATCTTGACATAATGACTCCATCTTTTCACCTTGACATCAAAATGACAACATGAACCATCTGCCTTCTCATTTGACATCAATGACAATATTTCCAACACACTAAGCATATCTCACCTCATATTGTTGTTACCAATTCGATCCCTATAATATAAAGTGCTAAACCACAAAACAGAGCTGACAATGATGTGGAGAGAAAACTTGAAGATGAAGCAAGGACATTTCTTGTTACTAATGCAAAGGTATCTATCATAATTATCAATCTCCCCCTCCGCATTGACACATAAGCTTTCATGATTACAAGGGTACTTGTCTCTTAGCTACTTCATGAGAGAGAAATCCTCTTATAACATAAACTAGGGGCTGAATATTAAGAGTAATTATTATATTCATTTGATATAGTCATTCTAATGTTTGGAGGAAGCATCCCCTCGTACCAATAATACTAACCATGAATTGTACCCCCCATATTAGCAAGTATATCAACAATTTGGTTACCTTCTCTATAGATATGAAGGATTCTAATGTTTTGAAAGGAGTTTAAAAGCTCCTTAGCATCATCTATAATGTTCTTGTAGGACCAATGAGAAACAATCTTTGAGTTTAGCATATCTAAAACGATTTTGGAGTGTCACTCCACGAAAATGTTGAGGATATGAAGATCCTTAGCCAAGATTAAGCCTAGAAGAGCCACAAAGGCTTCAGCATAGTCATTGGATTGAAAGCCCAAGTTCTTAGCAAAACCAACAATGAGCTCCCATTTATTGTTCCTAAGCACTCCCCCACCACCAACCTCCCCAGGATTTCCTCTCAAGGATCCATCAAACTTACGTTTATCTATCTGGTATCAAGGGGAGTCCACATAGTAGCTTTTTTTTGTTTTTTGAGAGTATACACATTATCCAAAAGAGATTGTATGTTCCAAATGGCAGCAATTTTCTGTTCAACTGAAGTGGGGAAGTTTTCTTGACCTTTTGATTTGGGAAGAATTAGCATTCTCCTATGTTGCCTAGCAGATTTTCAAGAGCACAGCATTCCAAGGCTTGATTTTGTTTCTAAAAATCCTCTTATTTCTTTCCTTCCAAACGCCCCAGCAAATGTGGAAAGACTCATGACCAGATTTCTTGAATAATAGGATGACCAAATGGAGGAACCCAGCGAGCAGCCAAAAGCCTGATCTCCCTAGACCAAGCCCATTGGGTTTTGAACATATTTAGAATAGCTTTCCTGATATTCCATTCAAAGCAGCACTCTATTAACAGATGAATAATGGATTCCTCTTCTTTTTTGCACACTATGCATGTACTGGCAAGGGAGAAACCCTTACTCTTCAAATTGTCAATTGTGAGAATTTTTGCCTGACAAACAGCCCACCAAAGGAAATTAATCTTAAGGATGAGATTATGATTCCATATGAATTTCTAGCTGTAGTCAAGTGTCTGAAGGTCCACGAGCATAATAAAGCCAGATTTGACTGAGTAAGATCAAGTTGCAGAAATTGTCCACACTATTTCATCCTGTCTTTGAAATAAATTAAATTTGAAGGGACTGATTTTGGTGAGTAGATCATCCAAAGCAGCTGTATCTATGATACAGAACAAGCATTTTAATATTTTTCATGATGTATCTTGCATGTCATGGTTCCAACAATCCATGCACAAGTAGTTCTTTGATGCAAGCACGAGGATAAGAGAGCTCAAGGGGATCCTGAGAAATCCAGTGATCCTCCCAGAATCAGATATATTCTCCATTATCCACCTTCCAACTTAAACCTTTTCTTAGCAACTGGTTAGTCTTCATAAAATTGTTCCAAATCACTACTCTAGCATGGAGACTATGCAAAGAAATTAGAGATGGGCAATTTTGATTGCTCAAATGTTTAGCCTTCATGATTTTGCTACACTAATTATTAGTTGTCATCAGATTCCACCCTATCTTAGCGATCAGGGCTCTGCTCATTTCCTTAATTTTACACAATCCCAGCCCACAATGACTCTTCAAGAGGCAAACAGAATCCCGAGGCACCAAAGATATTCTTTGCCTATCCCTCCGTTCCTAACCAAAGAAATTTTCTTTGAATCTACTCCACATTTTCAACAAAGAAGCGGGGAATTTTGAAGAGGGATAACAAATACACAGGGATACTCTGGAGAGAGCTTTCAAATAGTTGTAATTTTTCTACTTGACTTAAGAGGGAGCCATTCCAAACAGCTAGTTTCCGCTGAATTCTCTCTATTAAATTATTCTAGGTGCCATTTTGAGTTCTTCCAGAACTTAAACGCACTCCCAAATATGTAGCAGGGAGTTGATTTATGTTGCAGCCTATGCTAGCAGCTGTCTGGTTTTGAAGAAGCTAATTGGTGTTGAAGAAGACTAATTCACTCTAATCTAATTTGATTTTTTGTCCTATAGCAGCAGCAGCATAATGCGAGAGAATGATTTTCCAACCCTTTAGCTTCAGCAATATTGGCTGTCCCAAGAAGAATACTGTGATCTGTTGTACCCAAACCAAATTTTTTGCTTCATCAAGGCATTTTGCATAAAATAGTCTAAACCTTGCTAAAATGATGTAAAATACAGTTTTGGGCAATATCAAGCATGGAGTTTTTGTCAATATTTTATCAGTCAAGGTCAGTTTTATTGATTAGAACCTGAAGCAGAGACTCACAATGGAGCATTTTACGATGGAGGACTGTCTCACGACAACATTTCACGTTGCACACAGTCATTTCAGTGATCGAGATGATGGTTTTAATGGTCAATTTATGAAGATTTCTCAGAGGAAAAGCAAGAAAGCGCACCTGTAGCCCAGGGGCGCCCTTCTTTTTGAAGGTCAAGATCTTGTTGAAAATGCTCATGCATACAGTCAATCTCTTCAGAATTGGTCTGGCTATCCGATGAGCTATCCAGCGAAGCTTTCCGAAACCCATAACTCTGGCAAACAGCGTCAGAAGTTGAAATTCCCAAAGTTCCAGAGATGAGAAAATTGTTCTTTTCAGGCAAAAGCGCAACTATAGCTTGAGGGCGCCCATCTTAAAGAGGGGGTAGATTCTGGTATTTCTGGTAGCTCATATAGTCAATCTGTTCACAACTAGTCTGCTCGTTCAACGAGATATCAAACGCAGTCATCCGAGTCCCAGAGCTCCGGAAGTCAACGTCTGAAGAGGAGCTTATAATGGAGTTTTCACATCTCACAGCTTCTTCATTGCATTTCCAGCGCAACTATAGCTCAAAGGGTGGTTAAAATGACCCTCAAGATGGTAAAATTTGCTGACGAAGTCTTCCTGACATCAGTACTACTCTAGTCCAGCTTCGCGTTGCACCATCCTGCTTGTCAATCCGACATTCCAGGTGATCGTGGCAGAGGTTCTACCAAGCACGTAATTTCACGGGCGGACCAACATAAAATTTGCATTGTATTTCTACAGTCCAGAGGCACCTAGCCTTTAGGCCTGTCAGATGAGGTCGTTCGCGTTCGAAGTCTTCACGAGACTTGAGCGTAATTACTTTATCTATTCAACAAGCCCAGCCGTCAACCTTCGGGATTTGGCAAACGCTCATACGTGCAAGGTCTTTGGGCGAAATGCTGAAAAGTGAAGACATCCGGAAAATGGCAAAGTCTGGAGCGGATATTTTAAATAAAATATGCACTGGCGTTTTTGAGGTTTTAGAAGCAGTTTTCTTGCTTCGTCACCTCTAAAGACTTCTCTTGTGGGCCCTTCTGGCTGTCCGTTAAGACAGATAGTGCCTGAATCGAATCATCCCAGCTCCAGATATCAAAGGTCGAAGCAGGGCATCTAGTTGAAAGTTCGACTTTCGTCAAAATGGTGCCAGTGCAACTAAAGGCCAGGGGCGCTTTTACTTTTGAGGCCCTTAATGAACTTTTCAGATGCCTCGCATACATTCGTTGGATGCAGAATGTCTCCAGTCATGCAGTGAGCTTGGTTGCCTATCAGCAAGGTTCACTGTTCGCCGTCAGCAGCCGTTTGAAGTGTCAAATGGCAGTTTAGGAAAATGGTTAAGTCTGGAACCCGTAAATGAATTTAATCAAGGGCGCCTAATTTTTCAGGGTGTTAAATGATGGATTTTGCAATAGTGTCTCCCAGCAGACATTTCTTCCTTGTTCAGTAGGCTTTCCGATGAATTCTCCAGCTCGGTCTCAGCATCTTTCGGTCACCCGGAAATCAGTGGCGAAGATGGCCAGTCATAACTTTGCCGTCAGCTATAAAATAGGAAGTTAATAAAAAGTGCAATATCTTGAGCAAATGGACGCCTATGAGCTCAAATGATGACTTTTCGGAATCAGTGAAGTTCGTCGGTGAATCTCAAAGCTTCATTCGCTTTGTCAACTGAAGTTAAATAATATTTAATATTTATTTTGCATATTTTGGCATTAAAATGGCAAATCTCTAAAATTGATGCCTTTGCAAATTGCATGATGAATATTAATTTATTATTATTTATTTCCGGACTCAGTGTCAGTATCAGTGTAACTGAAAGGGGTCCAATCAGAAGCCTTCTATTTTCAGCTGAGGTTTTAAATCTTGCAGTCAACAAGTTGGTGCTAATTTTCTCTTATTTTAAACATGGCACCTTCATTTATTATTCACCAAGCTTCAAGAGAAATTCGTATTTTTTTTAAAGAGAAATCCATATTCTCAAACAAAATTCGTTTTTCTTCAAGGCAAAGGCGTGTTTTTCAAGAAAAATTCATATTTCTTCAAAGCAAAGATGTATCTTCAAGGCAAATTCGTAATTCTCAAGTAAAGGCGAATTTTAGCAAGCAAAGGCGAATTCTTTATCCATTTGCAGGGGCGACTTCTTCAAACTCATTCTTTTGCAGATTTTAGTTCACACTTATCAACAATTTGAAGAATTCAAGGGAGATTTTCATTGAAGAAGAGCATACAAAAAACGTCTTTTTCCTCGATTCTCAGATTTCTCTAAGATTGCAATTCGCATGTCTCGAAATTGGCAAATCTCGGCCAAGTTCAAGCATCCGGATCATTTCTGTATAGCTTCCTTTGAATTAAAATCGCGGCGCTGATTTTTCAGAATTTTTAAATCGTGAGTATCTGCTCGGTTTCTAATTTTCTAACCAAAACTCTCTTTGCATGGTCGAAGTAGAAGTCGATTTTCGTGATTGACGCTTTGGGTTGTCTTGTAATTTTTCCGGGATGTTCCATATCTCGGGATTTTCGAAATTGGACTCCGATAGCTATCATCTTTAGTCTTCCCATTATTTTAACTTCTTAAATCTTGATTAATAGAAGACGATACAGATTGAAGGATTGTTCAATAGATGAATATTTGATAGTGATTGATTGATAATTAATTGTTTACCAACTGTAGTGCATAGTCAAATCTTGCGCCAGCCATGAGAAACGGGCCAAAGACATCAAGTCGTCAAGAGATAATGGCCATCACTTCCGCTTACTGAGCCGCTTAAAGCTGCCATGTTCTGGGCTTTGAGGTGCAAAATTGCCAAGATTGCTCAAGTTGTCACATTTAGATGTCGATGCGCTAACAATCTCAGTTGAGGGATTTGATTGTTCAAGATCACGCATCGCAGATCTCCAGCTCCCACCTCGAATAGACATTGCTAATAATGTGAGTTAAACTTGGTGTTACTTTCTCAAGTTAACTCGTTGTCTTGTCTCATGCATATCTATCCTGAGATTAGCTTTACACACTTGGAGTTTCATTTAGGGTTTTTCGTTAACTGATGGTAGTATTCCAGTTAACTTCGCTTACAATAAGGACGTGCATGCTTGCACATTGTCCATTTTTAGATTAGATGTTTTAACCGATGGTAGTTTTCCGCTTAACTCAGATAGTTTGCTTTCAATAGGGTTTAGCAATAAAATCTTGCATGCATCATTGCAAGATCGTGAGTTGACTCAAGGTGATTTTAGTCTCTACAATCTTCGACGTTCATAAATAAGAGCTTTGCTCATTTGTACATAACTTTATGCGATAGCATACATGTCGTGCTCCACCTTGGTCTCGTAGTATTGCTATTTTGTATCTGCTCACGAACTTTGCTTGAGAGAGAAATATATGCTGCGCCTACCTTGCCCCCAATATTGCTCTTTATGGTATTTGTTCATGTGTCTTCATTATTGCAATTGATTGTTATGCCACATAGGGTTTCGAAAGATTGTAATGCTGGATTCTTCCATAGTTTAGAGAAATCTGTTTTGTGCGTCTTTTCTATTATGATCAATTGTTATGCCACATAGGGTTTCATGCAATTGTAATGGTGAATTCTTTCCATAGTTTAGAGAAATCTGTTTTGTGCTTAATAAACTTGTTCAGATTGAGATGATAGTTGCGCCACCTTGCCTTCAAGTAGAGAATCTGCACTTGGTTATTGTGTGTTGTCGTGAACAATAAACTAATTCGGATTGAGATGATAGATGCGCCACCTTGCCTTCAAGCAAGAGAATCCATCTTCGCTTTATCAGGTGATGTTGTTACCAATAAACTTTGTCTAGATTGAGCTGATAGATGCTCTCAATCTTGCCTTCAAGTTGAGAATCTATACTTGTTTATCACCGGTTAGTCATCCCCTCGCCTCCATTTCCCTCTCACATGCTCGCTTTGAGGAACCGATAGATTTAAAGTAGATAGCTTAGCTAGAAGTTAATGATTCCATAAACCGTAAAATCCCAGTCAGTAACGCTCTTGGTTTCTTTAACCTTGTGCCTCTTCCAAAATGAGAACAAAAAGATAGGACTTAGATTACTTTTCTTTTCCACGCATTCCAGCACTACGAGGGAGCTTCCCCTCCTAATTTGAAGAGCACTCATTACGCAGTGTGCATAGCTGTCCGTACAAACCTGCACTCCGGAGGTGTTAGTTTTTACACCAACATGATCCACGAACTATTGATGGGAACTACGGCTTCAAAAAAAAGCTGATTTAAAACCTTTTATGCTACCTTTACTAATATTCTTAGCTATGTTTCTGCCAAGCACCTATGCCAGAATGATAAAAAATACAGGAAAAGTGGATCTCCCTGCCTAAGGTCCGCTTGAGATGCAAACTGACCACTAGGAGAGCCATTTATTATCATTGAAAGCATTGGAGTGGTAAAGCAGCACTGTAAGAGCTTTAACATTTTACATTCGAAGCCAAATTTCTGTAACACTTTCAAATAAAGTCCCAAGAGACTTTATCATAGGCTTTTGACATAGGCTGTGGGTTGGTGCCTATGAAAGAAGCTTTGTAAATGAAGTAGATCGGTGCCTAAAAGAAGACCTATATAAGCAATATTTTGCCATGGTTTTCTCCTGCAAGGATTTCCACATAAATTGTGTGTTCGTCTTTTTTTCCTTATTGCTAGATCTTCCATGTGTGTTATTGTTGTGGATGATTAAATTGTGAAGTATTACTGCTGTGGTTGTTTAAGTTTTGAAAAGTAAAAGATCTTTGTTCATCGCCACCCATCCCCCCTCCGTATAATTGAGTGCTCTTTATATGTTTCTTGGGTTTTCCCGAAAGGGTTTCCAAAGGTAAACCCAGTGTTTTGTATGCTTTAATTTGTCATTTTGTTGCACTCATTTTGAATCTCGTAACCCATTCAGCGCAGTTCTCTTGAGATTGTCAATAATTTACTAACAAATATTCTAGGACTCAAAGGAAGGACTATTAATCCCTAAATATAAATGTAAAAGCTGTTCATGATTTCCATGGAACTCGCTTCAAAGGTAAGAGATTCATGCACTTCAAAAATGATAGAAGAAAATGCCTCAGTACATCAATATTTGTGAGCATGATAGGTTGCTAAGGCATAATACAAATCCTTGAAAATAAGACATGAATGCCTTAAATGTTTGTTAAAAACAAATGCTTCCTATTATTATGCAAATTGTATCCCATATCATATAACATATATTTAAAACAACTGTCACCATCTAACCTTATGCAAACCAAATTACATAAATTTACAAATACTGGCATTGGGCCAAAAAACATGGTATTATAATCATAGTAACGAGACTCACCAAGACTCGGCGAGTCATGAGTAGAGTCACCCTGGCCGAGTCCTGGGGGCTCGGACTTGCACTCGGCCGAGTCCTACCGAGTCCTGGCTGGACTCGCCAGACTCGCCGAGTCCGGGCGAGTCTCGTCAGTAGGACTCAACAATAGGCAGGGTTTGAAAACTGCAAAAAATTACATGAAATTTAAAGTTAACACTTCTTTTTTTTTTACTTATTGTGAATGCAAAATGATATACACCATGAAGGTTTGTATGGTTTTGGAGGTCTTAATTTGGGCTTGGTGGCGGGGGCTCCAGGACCCGGGACCCCGCAAGGGGCACTGCCCCTCGACCCCACTGGGGGCACTGCCCCTAGACCCTCGCAAGGGGCACTGCCCCTCAACCCCATTAGAGCAATTGCCATGATACTTGAGATTATGGCTGCTGCATCATCCATGACCTATCTTAGACACATTCGTAGGAAGGATGCAAGCTCCTTTGAGCCATAGACTTCTAGTTATTGTTTTGAATCTTTTGATATTTCATATTTGTTTGGAACATTTGATGTCATGGATTTCATATTCGATGATTTTGTATACATTTGAGTCTTTGACTATATATCTAAGTGTGATATTTCCTTGAGCAGCTCAACTACAATTTGTGTTTATACTTATATGATCAATGTATGCTTGTGTTAGTGACAAGGACCTTGGTTGCGTTGACCGGGAAAATAGAGAGGCTGAGGCTATAGCCATGGCAGAGGAGGAGGCTAAAGCACGAGCAAACACATCCACAACTAATGTTGGTGAGGGTGGCATGGAGTCACAAGGAGAGACTATGGTTGTAGTTGCTACATCATCTAGGACCCACCTTAGATGCCTTTGTAGGAAGGATGCAAACTCCTTTCAGCCATAGACTTGTAGTTATTGTTTTGATATTTCATATTTGTTTGGAACATTTGATGTCATGGATTTCATATTCCATGAGATTTGTAGACATTTGACTATATTTATATATCTAAGTGTGCTATTTCCTTCAGCAGCTCAGCTACAATTGTGTACTTTATACTTATGTGATTGATGTATACTTGTGTATGTGATCAAATTTGCTTCTATTTAATGATGTTATTGTGTCTTTAAGGTTTATTCAATAAAGTGTGCTTCAAACAAGTTTTAAATCCTTAAGAATCTATAAATTTCTAGGGTTTTTTCATTTTGCCGAGTCTGCGCCAAGTTTGGGTGCCAAGTCCTGAGTCCCAAGTCAAGTCACCCTAGCCGAGTCCAAGCCGAGTCTGAGTCTCGTTACTATGATTATAATACATCTCCATACTATTGGTCACTATTGATTCAACCCTCAAGTTTAATAGCCGGCTTATGCATATTCCAGTGGAGTAGTTTGGACCCTCATTTGACTCCAAAATCTTTAAACAAGTTTTGTTGGTAAAATACCTTCACCTAGACCTAATTCCACTTTACTGTTAGACCATACATCATCTTCTTGTAATTTCATGGCATTATTGATTGTGATTCTTCATAAGGAATTTTCCTGGTGTTTTGCAAATTATATGTGATGTGCTGTGACATTCCTTTTTTTATCATTAAAGTCCATAAGAAGATATGCCCTGCAACAAGTTTAAAGATGGAAACTCTTCTGTAGCATAATCAGAATAGCAGTACTATGCATAGACACTCTTTGACTCAAAAAATCACACTGTAGTGCTTGAGTTAGCCTGCATTCATGCAAACCCCATTATTGCATTCCATCATGTGTTACAAACAACTAGGATGGTGCTATAATAGAAGAGACTCTTAAGGAAAAAATAAAGAGAACTAAAACTGGGTTATATACATTATTGACAAAAATTTAATCTTCCATTCTTTCAATCATTGAAAGATAATCATGTTCTTTCACATATCACACATGCTGCAGTCTAGGAATGTAATTGTAATTGTGATTATACAATTATTCCATTATTCATTATCTTGAATGCTTTTAATGCCACAAAATATGGAACATATGACTTCCTACAAAATTAATTCACATTTTCTTCTGCAGAGGCTGTAAACCATGGATCTTCAACAGATGCATCCTATTGAAATGTGTGTACTGTATTGTCCATGCACAACAAAAGTGCCAATTTTGTTAAAACACAAAAGAGGTTGCAAGTTTATTGGCATTTTTATGAGATAAGAACTTAAAGAATAGAATATCAAAACTGGTTAAAGTAAAATTTATATTGTAGTGTCAATTAAAAAAGAAAAGAAAATCCTTGAAAAATCATGTTCCTTTATCGAAGTATTAAAAAAACCGAACGGCTTGATTCCTTGAGCAATCGCATACAATGGAAGTATTAATTTATCAGCCTATGATGTCAAGAAAATCCCTTTTGCATTGCCATATTTGCTGCTGTAAATCATCATTCATCAATTGATATGTTATGGATGCTTATTATTTGTCTAATACTAGAAAAGTTAGAATGAACATACAGCTTTGCACGTTTTGAAGGAGACACTGCACCTTCCGAATAGCTTGCACTTCCAGGACCATCTACAATTAAGCCTCCATCAACTAGCATTGAAGATTCTGAGAAAAAGGCAGATATAACGTGCAAAGAAAAATTTGGTGAAAAACATCATAGAAGTTTGCATAAGTAACAAGTTTATCATAGTAATCTCACTCTTCAGATATTTATCAGCCACCACTCTCAACATTGCAAGTCTAAACTTAGAGGTAGATAAGAGAATTGCACCAAATATGCAAATATACATAAAATGCACTGCTGTTAAAAATGATATTGATTAGTCTTCAAAGTAAACCTGAGTTGCCGGTTTGGGATACGCTCAGACTTTGCGTTTGCAATACAGCAGGTTTTCTCCCTGGGTTTGGATTCAGGTATAGCCATATATATGTGTAAACCCAAACAGCAATTTAGGTTTACTTCAGAGACTGATCAGTATCATTCTTGAACAGCAGTGCATTTTATGTATATTTGCAGATCCCCAAACCAGCAACTTAGGTTTACTTTGAAGACTGGTCAGTATCATTTTTTAACAGCTGTGCATTTTATGTATATTTGTAGATTTGCAAATATACATAAAATGAACTACTGTTCAAAAGTGATACTGATCAGTCTTCAAAGTGATCTGCAAATATACATAAAATGCACTGCTGCTCAAAAATGATAATGATCAGTCTTCAAAGTAAAACTTAGTTGCCGGTTTGGGTTTATGTTCAAAGTTTGAGTTTGCAATACAGCAGAATTTTTTTCCTGGGTTTGGATTCAGGTACACCCATGTGTTTGTCTGTGTGTGTGTGTGTGTGTGTAACATTAAAAAAATATAAATACAATATATTTACAAAATTTCTAAGTAGTCAAAATTAACTCTTTTTTGTAACACAATTTCTTTAAACATTTTATTTTTTCATATTTTCTGTGTTACACGGGGACGCGTCCCCCCACCCAAACCCTACATCCCCGTCCCCTGTGGCGTTTCGGGGACGGGGGGACGTCCCCCAGGCATCCCCCCTTATTTTTGAAAACTGGGGGACGGCAGGAAAAAAAAAAGGGGACTGCTGGAATGAAAGGGGACGCCTAGGCGTCCCCGAAACGGCTAGGGGACGGCTAGAAGTCCCCCAATCGTATCGGGGACGCCTAGGAGTCCCCCTTTTGTCAAAGTAGAAAAACCTTTTAATTTTTGACAAATTAAATAAAAATTGCTTAATAATATTAAATATTTCATCATATTTGATCAAAAAATTACTTTTTAATTGCTTGTAACTTGTAAGTTAATTACATTATGAAATAAAATAAAATTGCGTGATAATTAATAAATAATAAATATTAAATATTATTATATTTCATTAAATAAAAATTTGATAAAACATTTAATTTTTAAGAATAACTATTTAATATTATAATTTATTGTCAAATTAAAAAAAAATTACGAGTAATAAAATTAATTTTTAAACAAACTATTATTTAGTTTAAATTTAAAATAATAAAATAATAAAATTAAATTAAAATAAGCAATACCTATTTAAAATTTTAATATTATTGTAAAATTAAATAAAAAATTACGAATAATAAAATTGATTTTAAACAAACTATTATTTTAATTTTAAAATAATAAAATAATAAAATTAAATTTAAAAAATTACAAGTAATAAAATTAATTTTTAAACAAACTATTATTTAGTTTAAATTTAAAACAATAAAATAATAAAATTAAATTAAAATAATCATAACTATTTAAAATTTTAATATTATTGTAAAATTAAATAAAAAATTACGAATAATAAAATTGATTTTTTAAACAAACTATTATTTTTAAAATAATAAAATAAAAATAAAAATAATAAAATCGAAATCTTTTAAGTTTTAATTTTAAAATTTTATACAAAGTTTTTCAACTTTGCATGACACGGCACGGCTAGGGTAAAGAAAATAAAAATAAAAATAAAAAAATCGAAATCTCTAGGTTTTAATTTTAAACATTTATACAAAGTTTTTTTAAACTTTGCTAGGGTAAAGGAAATACGCCACCAGAAAACACTGCCGCCAGGGGAAAAAACGCAGAACATAGAATGGAAACACTGCGCCCAGACACTGCCGACAGGAGGAAATAGGAAATACGCAGCATTGAATGGAAACACTGCCGACAGGAGAAAACAAAATACGCAGCATAGAATAGCGCCGACGTGGTGAAGAAAAAAACGCAGCACAAGAGCCGACATTTTACTTTTTTTCCATTTTGTTGCTCCTGCAACTGTGTGCACAGGTATTTACTATTTACTATTTTTAAATTTTACTATTTAGTATTTCATTGTTCTGTTTGTAGTTTTATTTTTAGCCTTTTAAAAAAATTATTTTATTTTGAATTTTGAAGATTTAGCTCTTAAGTCTTAACTCTTTAAGTTTTTGTTTTAAATTTTTTTTTAAATGTGTTACATTTTTTTACAACTTTCAGATTTTAAAACCCCTACAAAATGGACAACAGCAGTGATGACAGTATGAATGAGGACAGTGAAAATGAAGTTGAAGAAATTCAAACAAACCCTTCTCAATCTGAAAATACAAACTCAGCTTCTATTGGAAGTACTCAAGACCGTTTTAAATGCCCCGAACCTGATCTTCAAAAATTTGCAAAAGGCCCTTTCAACCCCAAAAAACCATTGCTTCAATTTGCCACCAATTTAACTACGGGTAAAACATCGGGGGGCAGCAGGCATTGGCTTTGTCATATTTGTAAAACTGATTATAAAGGGAGCTATACTAGAGTTAGAACCCATCTATTGGGTGAGAGTGGACATGGGGTTCGAGTTTGTGAAGATATAACATTGGAGCAGCAGGTTTTGATGGCAAAATTGGTTGGAGTGGGTGTGGACAAAATCATGGGTACTACTCATAGTAAGAAACATGCATCTAGTGATTTGCGTGACTATTCCAATGTATCAGTTGGAGAGAGTTGTGATAAAGGGAAGAGAAAGGCAAGTGAAAAAAATACAGTGATGGGGTTAATGAATATGCAAAAACGTGAGCAAGCCGATGATTCAGTGGCCAAATTTTTTTATGCCCATGCTGTTCCATTTCATTTGGCAAGGTCACCTTATTTCAAAGCTATGTTGAGAGATGCACAAGCAATTGGACCCTCTTATGCCCCCCCTGGAGAACATAGATTGCGTACCTCCCTCCTTGACAAACAATATTCAAAGGTGAACATGTTGATGGAGGAGATGAGACAAACATGGATTAGGACTGGCTGTTCCATTGTCATGGATGGGTGGACTGATATTCGGCATCGGCCTCTCATTAATATTATTGTTACATGCCCTGCTGGTTCATACTTTCTTAGAGCTATTGATTGTTCTGGAAAACGTAAGGATGCTGATTTCCAGTTTGCCATTTTGAAGGAGGCCATAGAGGAGGTTGGATCTTCTAATGTTGTGCAAGTTGTGACAGATTCAGCCCGTGTTTGCAAGCTAGCTGGTTTGATGATTGAGAGTACTTATAAACATATTTTTTGGACTCCATGTTGCGTACATGCCTTGAATAATGCTTTGAAAGACATTGGAAAAATAGATTGGGTGAAAGTAGCAGTGGCTGAAGCTAGAAACATACAAATGTTTGTATGTAATCATCAAACTTCACTTGCACTATTTCGGTCTTATTCAAAGAAAGAATTCCTCAAACCAGTTGAGACGAGATATGCTAGCTATTTTATATTGTTGGAGAGGATGTTGGAGGTGCAAGATGCTCTACAATCCATGGTGGTTTGTGGAGAGTGGAAAAAGTGGGCGCAATCAAAGACAGAAGAAGGGAAGGTGGTGAGAGAAAGGGTGCTTAATGACAGTTGGTGGTCCAATATCAGGTAAGAAAAATTGTTTGAGTATGTACTTACTACTTTGGTTTACTTTTTATTTTTTAGTTTTTAATATTTTATTTTAGAAATTTTATTTTCATTATTAGTGCTAATAGTGTTCATGTCATAACGTTGCTTGCAGATATATTTGCAATATCATATCACCTGTTGTGAGGGTAATCAGGTATGCGGATACAGACTCTCCTAGCCTTGGAGAGATTTATGAGACTTTTGATAGCATGCTTGATGAAATGAAGAAAGCAATTCGTGACAAGGATCCTGGATTGCAATTCTATGAAGAGAAAATTAGGCCTATTGTCACAAAGAGGTGGAATACAATGAACACCCCTCTTCATATGGCTGCCTATGCTCTTAATCCAAAATGGTATGCACCTAGACCTGGTCGAATACTTCCTTCTGAGGATGATGAGGTAATGGAGGGGCTTATGGCAGCCCTTCGTAAAATGTATAGCACTGAGGAGGCAACCATACTTCGAGAGCAGTGGCTTCAATTTTCCGATCTTCAGGGACCTACATTCAGCAAAGCAGAGGCCAGGACAGATAGAGCCACTATTGCACAAAAAAACCCCATTGGATGGTGGAAGTTTCATGGGAAGGACACACCAGAGTTGAAGCTACTTGCTATTCGTTTACTCTCACAGATTGCTAGTTCCTCTGCTGCAGAGAGGAACTGGTCCACCTATGGCTTCATCCACTCAATTAAGAGGAATAGGCTTACATCAAAACGAGCAGAAAAACTAGTTGCAGTTCATAGTGCCTTGAGACTTCAAGATCGACAGTCTACTGAGTATCGGCAGACTCCAGCAGCACGTTGGGATGTTGATCCTGAAGACGTTAGGCAGATTGATGAGGAGGAGGTGCAACTGGGAATGGTTGGCCTTCCTTTGGATGATCCACTTCAGGCAGAGAGTGACAGTGACACAGATAGTGCTTTTGATATTGATAGCCCTAATGAGGCATAGTGTCATAGATTGACAGATTGTTGTATTTAAACTTTAAAGTTTGAGACGTTGATCTTTGAGTTATTTAACTTTAGTGTTAAAACTTGAACAAAATGCTTTTATATTTAATTGTTAAGTTATTGGCATTGCTGTTAGTGTTTACCTTTATGTTTATATTGTTGTTATACTATTGCTATATTGTTGTTATACTGTTGTTATACTCTTTATCTATGCACGCATTGTCAAATTGAAATTGTTGCACATATTTGATATTTCAAACTGCTCTCTTTCTCTCTCTCTATATAATATATTTTTAAAAATTCATATATATATGTAATTGTGTATATATATATATATATATATATATATATATATATATATATATATATATATTTTGAAAAATTTCTATATCGCCGTCCCCCCGCCGTCCCCAAAAATCTGCCCTCGGACTACCGTCCCCGAAACTCGTCCCCTGCCGTCCCCCCGTCCCCGTCCCCGAAACGTTGTGGAACACAGCATATTTTAAATTACAATATCTAGAAATTTTTTGAAGTTAAAAATTATAAAACGAAATATAAACTATATAATTGAATAAGTTTATATATAATTTCTAGATTATATATATATATACACACACACACACACACACACACACACATATATATATGCATACACGTGTGTGTGTGTGTGTGTGTATATATATATATATATAATGTCCCCATTTTCAGTTTCTCATGTAGCTTAGTCGGAGCTGACTTTTTGGGTTGGTAACAGCCAAATCACTGGACTATTTCAATGTCACCATTGTGTTCGGGTCATCCAATGGAGTTATATGACACTTTCTAGAGGGATTTCGGGCAACTTGTCCATACTATTTTTAGTAAGTGTCATGTCCATACTATTTTTAGTAAGTGTCAGTCTGGACAGTGTTTTGGTGACTTGGATGGTTTCGTCGGGGATTCTTGGCAGGATTTTGTTGTGATCTTCAGTTTGGCTTTTTCTAGAGGCAGATTTGATTGCTTCGGCCGAAATTGCTATTTTTGGAAAATTAGGGTATTTGGCCATTTCGGGATTTTTAGTGTTGGGGATGAAGCTTCTTGGCGCGACCTTTCCAACGGTCTATAGATCACTAAATTTTGTGGTCATATGAGCCTCCGTTTTAAAGTCCGTTAATTATTAATGTTTATTTAATTTTGGACTTTCGGTTATAATGGTTAAGTGACAAAAAAGAAATATTATTAAAGACATTAAAGTCTAGAGGGAAATATAATTTAATAGTCACTCAAGTCTTGGAGTGAGCGCCCACCTTGAGAATATTAAAAGTGATTTGACTTTATGAAGAGGTGAAAAATTAAATCAAAGGCTTTGTTTTTTGGTGTGGATTCGAAGGTTTAGGGTTTTGGACACCCTAGTAGGAGTAATGCTTTTAAAAGCTTTTTTAAACTCATTTAAGCTCATTGATGTTTGAATATTTTGGTACTTTGGCTTTGGAGCTTGGCTCTGGGGGGATTTCGACTTGTTGAGACAAAAACCTCTTCAAGATCGTCTTTCTTCGAGTGTGAAAGACCACATCAAGAGAGGATTTGGGGACCTTCATTCAAGAGCTTCACTTGTGCTTCAAGTTGCAGGTTACAGAGTTTTTGGATGAAGAAATATCAAAGGGTTTGAAGACTATTGAAGATTGATCAACTACAGACCTGAAGATTCATTTGGCAGCCATTAAAAATCAGAAGTTTGTTAGCTGCTACAGTGGCGTGAACAATGCCACACTACAGTACTCGGGCTACAGCACCCACGTGAACAGTACCCGCGCTACAGTGGTTCGCTACAGTGCTAGGTCATTATTACTGGACTAAGGTGTGACATTTATCCAGCTTCCTGAGTAGAATTGAAGCAAGTTTCATCATATATTTACCTGGGCAACTCATTTCCAGTTTGAAAGTGATTTAAATAATTTTTTGGGCACTCAGTCTGGCACCTGAAAACCCATATTTTTGTTCACAACTCAAAGAGGAATTTTAATATCATTATGGGTATTGTCTAAGAAATCTCCTTTCTTCATGGCGATTTTGTAGAGTACTTGCTTGCAATTTTTGGCTAAGAAATAGATTTATTGAGGAACATCGAACTTCCCTTGAGGGGCGCCATTTTCGAGCAAAACGGTGTTGCAATCTGCAGTTCACTTAGTTGCTATTATCGAATGTTCAGGAGGTTTTAGGCTCGTGAGAGTTGCAACGATTTTTTGGACAGAGATAGTTCATTTTGGTGAGTTCATCTCCATATTCTAAGCACCTCATAAACAGGTCCTGAACCAAGGGATTTTCTCTTATCACCGAAAGAGAGAGGTAGTCAATATGGGTATTAGTTCTTTGGAAAGCCCTTCCCTTGGCGCCACCATCAAGGAATATCTTGGAATTTTTGTTGGAGTCTTGGATTTATTAGCCAAGATCGCCCCTGTGCTGTAGGGGCCTAGTTTTGGGTGTTTAATTCTACAGTCCGATCATTCAAAGCATTAAATTTACATAGAAATACCTGTTGAGCAATAATATTGGCATAATTTGAAATGATCGATAATGATGTGCACAAACAAAAATGTGTATTTCAGAGCATTACAAGTTTATAAAGGATTTTGTGCCACCTGTTGAATAGAAATTTGTGTGTCATAATAACTATTTATAGAAATTTGTGTCACATTAATAACATAATTGTTGAAACATATGTTCATTCAGAGTAGAACTTTAGAGGACGATAGATTATCAATGATACAAATTGCCAGAGATATTAAATGTGTACAGAAACCATTCAAAAAAGTGCAAGCTGCATTGCCTTCTATAGAACCTAAAGCCAAAGTCCCTGCAATTGATATCCAATCAATGTTTTTGTTTAAATTAAATTTGTATACCAGAAATTCCATTGTTATAGATATTTGAAACAAACAAACTTGACAGCAAATGATACATAAAGGTCTTTTGAGTAGTTACGTTCATATGGAAAAAAGCATTAAAGTAACAAGTAAAGTTTAAGTTGAAACAATGAAAACAAATGAATTGTTAATATAGGCACTGCAGGCTTTCAAGGTAAAGTTGGAAAGCAGCGATTATCGTAGGTGTTGCTCCAATATTATAGTGTTGATCATATTTAAGCTTCCTTCGAAAAGCTTGGTAAGTTGACACTGCTTCCTGAATCATTTCCACATCCAAATCTTGAATAGGACTTGTTGTCTGACTTGCAAGTTTGAGTTTGTTAATGATGTTGACGCAACTATTGGATACAGTTGCAGAGAGATGTTGAATGGTTGTCTGAACAGAGTCAGGTGCATTAACAATAGATGATGAGTTCGATATTGCCGATTTTGGATGCACGGGAATGGAAGGGCGTTGTTGTATAGAAGAAGTATCAGTTGTAGCCATGATCTGACATGCGTGGATGAAACGTACATATAAGTGGGCATACAACATTAGAATGTAAGCAGGTGAATGAATGAACAAAAGATGGCGAGTAATTGTAAGTGTATTAACAAATTAGAAGTCTGTAGTATACGTTGCATTTTTAAAGCAATAGATTAAACAAACATTATGTAAAACAAACGTTTCAAATAACTAAATAGCAAATCTTTATGAGAAATGTAATCTATATTTGAATTTGGTATCCCCCTTACATATGCCAAATACATCTTGCACCTGTGAAATAGAAATGTATGCACAATGTGGAATTATAGATAAGGTTAGTGAATTGCTTGACAATTTTTGAGCAAACATAATAGTAAGCAATGAAGTAGTTGCATAAAAAGGAATTTGTAAAAAAGCATTGTGCAGGTAGAAGATTATAGTAGACATGTTTGGAGACAGTAACCTTGTAGATATGTGCAGAATGAGTGTTTGTTCAAGAGTTTATTTCAGACAATGACAATAAGCATTGCTCCTCTTGCTTCCGGCGCACTACATATGGACTCTGTGTCATTCGTGCATATCTTTGGAATGTGACCGCTGGTTTGATGCGCAAGCCTGATAGTGCACGAACTCTAGAAATAGTTGTGAATGCAAGGCCTTGCCGGTCTACGTTGCCAATGTTGATCGTTGCCTTATCTAGTGTAAGCCTTTGTGATTTGTGTATTGTTAAAGCCCATGCCATTTTTAGGGGGATTTGATGACAAAGTCCACAGCTCATAGGGGCTATAGGGACATATTTGGATTATTAACATCCCAAACAGGACCTATGTAATTTTTGAAGTGAACTACAACAAACAATGGAAGTGAAGGAGGATTTTCATCATCCTTGTTTACTATAGCTTGGACTTGCTCAAGTGCACCATTGACAAGACCTGTTTCGACCCATAAATTTGAACATAACATTACCTCTTGTTGAACACACAAAAGGACCTTTGATTGTAGTTGTTCTTCTTCAAGATTGGAGCATGGTGACCCCCATAGTTGCTCTACAATTGAAAAGGAAATAGGTGTTGCCAAAGATAATAACATTTGATGGTTATGAAGTAGTTGGCTGAACCAAGTAGTTTTTCCAAAACCTCTTCACAAAATCCAGTGAACCCATGGTGCATATAGTGGGCAGCAAGGTATGGATTTTGAACAATGTTTTGTACCCTCTATTTATAAGCAGCTTGCAGATTTGAAGGTGCGGTAAGCAATGAAGGAGTATAAAACATTGTTCAAATCCACACCTTGCTTCCCACTATATGCACCATGGGTTCACTACATTTTGTGAAGAGCTTTTGGAAAAACTACTTGGCGCAACCGACTACTAGTACACGTATTTTTTTCCCACCCTCGTTCATTTCCAATGGATACCATTAAAATACTTTCTAAACTAAGAATCTACCAGGTATAAAACATTGTTCAAATCCACACCTTGCTTCCCACTATATGCACCATGGGTTCACTACATTTTGTGAAGAGCTTTTGGAAAAACTACTTGGCGCAACCGACTACTAGTACACGTATTTTTTTCCCACCCTCGTTCATTTCCAATGGATACCATTACAATACTTTCTAAACAAAGAATCTACCAGGTATGAATGGCAAAACAGAGGCTCTGCACATATTCATGGTTTCCTCTAGTTACCAAAAGCACCTAATATTGGGAAACTACAATGGAATAACCTTCAATCAGTACAAAATGCCATTCAATACATTGAAAGGCATGTCTCTGCATGGAACCCCCAAGCACTACTTTCAAGGAACTAGGCAATTCATCGATCTCTTGGCGATGACCCATGTTTAATGGACAGTAAAATGATTTTGCAATCCGACCCTCTCATTGACTACACTGAACTAGTCAATTGTGTTCAACATCATACTAAGTGTACCTTGCAAACATACCTTAGGAAAAAAGGCCAATCGCTACAGTGAAGATACAAAGCCCCTTGGGCCATTCAAGAACTTTCAACCCTTGCAATTGATGAAGTTGGCCAACCAAAATTCACCACTACTCACAATGACAACCGCTTAAACCTACACAACCCTTCCATCCTCTCCATTTGGAGAGCTAATATCGATTGCCAGCCTATTATCTCTATCCAAGCAGTCCTCAAGTATATTGCAAAATATGCAGCAAAATCTGAAAACAAGTCAAAAACATACCACGCAATGCTATCTCGTATTTCAACCAATATAGAGTCTGACAAGCCCGCCCCAATAGCTTTCAAAAAAATGCTTGCCGATATACTGGTCGACCGTGATATTGGAGCCCAAGAAACTTGCCTCCTCCTACTTAAACTTCCACTCATCCTATCAAGTCAAACTTTTGTCTCTTTAAATGTGAACCAAAAAAACTTTCAGCAGGTGTGCCTCTCATCCGAATCAACCACCACCTCCCCAAATAGCATTGATGCTTACATGGTTCGTCCAATACACTTAGAGGCTATGTCACTTCTTGAGGTCACCCAAAGTGGACCTACAAGGCTTCTCGAAAGCACTACCAATGGAAATAGTGGTCCACTAAAGCCATTGTTCGTGTCTCCCCATGCTTCACCTCCATCCCTGCAAGAGACAGCAACTGCTTCGAAGCATTTTGTTGGAGCAAGCTACTACTGTACAAACCATTTTGCAACATTTGCAATGAATTCACTTTCTCAGCCGCTCCTATTATAGAACAGTTGGAGAGTTTTACATCCAGTTATCATCCTTGGCATGTGCTCCGCACACCATCAGAGCCTTTAGAAGGAACCGATTCTACATCCTCTTCCACTGAAGAAGGAACAATGCAAAATAACAACCCATCTGAATGGCAAGTACTATCAAGCCTATACCCAAGCCTTCCTTTCCACTTTGATGAACTAGATATGCTTGGTCGCCGTGACATTGAATTGCACCATGATTGGGGTTCTTCCCAACTCAATCCGCACCAAAAAGTCTACACCACTACCTACATACAATCCAATCGTCCAACATTTGAAGTCCCCCATCTTTCCACTCCCCCTACCCACTACGACCTCTCCGTCGAACAACAAAAAGCATTTGATATAGTATTCACGCATCTAAATGCAAGTACTTTCCAAACTCCTTTTAAAATGACTGTTCAAGGAACTGCTGGAACAGGTAAATCACACGTAATAAAAGCCATCCAATCTGCAATCCAAAATTCTTCCCAAAATGGCCCATCACCATTACTACTTCGTGCACCTATAGGTGTAGCAGCATTCAACATCCAAGAATCAACTATCCACTCAGCCCTACGTGTCCCTATCAAAGATATTGCCCCCCTCCAAGGCCAAACACTAGCAAGCTTCCAAGAAAAAATGCACTGCATTCGCTACATATTAATAGATGAAATGAACTTCATTGGTCCTAAGTTACTTCAAAGCATTGACATGAGGCTAAATGAAGCATTCCCTAGCCACAACCAATTCTCGTTCGAAGGACGATCTATCATGCTCTTTGGTGACCTTGGCCAACTTCCACCCGTCAAGGATATTCCTATGTATGCCTCAACCTCATACGGGGGTTCTCAATGGCGCAGCTTCACCACAGTTGTAACACTAACAAAAATATTTTGTCAGATCGGTGAGGAACCAACACAAGTTACCTTTCATACTATCCTCTCCAATTTGCGAAATGTAGAGCCTACAGTGGAAGATTGGCAAGTTCTTATGTCGCACTAGAGCTCTTTAATGGCCTCTACAGAGCAAGCAGAGTTCTTGTCCTCAACACACCTTTTTCCAACAAATGGAATGGTCTCACTTCATAACCATCAAATTTTATTATCTTTGGCAACGCCTATTGCCTTGTCAATTGCAAAGCAACTACAGGGGTCACCATGCTCCAATCTTGATGAAGAACAACTACAATCAAAGGTCCTTTTGTGTGTTCAACAAGAGGTAATGTTATGTTCAAATTTATGGGTCAAAAAAGGCCTTGTCAATGGTGCACTTGGGCAAGTCCAAGCTATAGCATACAAGGATGATGAAAACCCGCCTTCACTTCCATTGTTTGTTGTAGTTCACTTCAAAAATTACATAGGTCCTGTTTGGGATGTAAATAATTCAAAATATGTCCCTATAGCCCCTGTGAGTCGTGGATTCTGTCGTCAAATCCCCCTAAAAATGCCATGGGCTTTAACAATCCACAAATCACAAGGGCTTACACTAGATAAGACAACTATCGACATCGGCAATGTAGACTAGCAAGGCCTTACATTCACAACTATTTCTAGAGTTCGTGCACTATCAGGCTTGCGCATCAAACCAGCTTTCACATTCCAAAGATATGCGCGAATGACAGAGTCCATATGTAGCGCGTCGGAAGCAAGAGGAGCAACGCTTATTGTCATTGTTTGAAATAAACTCTTGAACATTCTACACATATCTACTATAATCCTCTACCTACACAATGCTTTTTTACAAATTCCTTTTTATGTAACTCCTTCATTGCTTACTATTATGTTTGCTCAAAAATTGTCAAACAATTCACTAACCTTATCTACAATTCCACATTGTGCATACATTTCTATTTCACAGGTGCAAGATGTATTTGGCATATGTAAGGGGGATTACCAAATTCAAATATAGATTACATTTCTCATAAAGATTTGCTATTTATTAATTTGAAACGTTTGTTTTACATAATGTTTGTTTAATCTATTGCTTTAAAAATGCAACATATACTACATACTTTTAATTTGTTAATACCTTTGTAATTACTCGCCATATTTTGCTCATTCATTCACCTGCTTACATTCTAATGTTGTACGTCCACTTATATGTATGTTTCATCCACGCATGTCAGGTCATGGCTACAAATGATACTTCTCCTATACAACAACGCCCTTCCATTCCCATGCATCCAAAACCAGCAATATCAAACTCATCGTCAACTGTTAATACACCTGACTCTGTTCAGACAACCATTCAACATCTCTCTACAACTGTATCCAATAGTTGCGTCGACATCATTAACAAACTCAACCTTGCAAGTCAGACAGCAAGTCCTATTCAAGATTTGGATGTGGAAATGATTCAGGAAGCACAGTTAACTTACCAAGCTAGCTGCACAAAACTTGAAGGATTGTGCAATTTCGTAAGGGAGCTTATATATGATCAACACTATAATCCTAGAGCAACACCTACGACAATCGCTGCTTTCCAACTTTACTTTGAAAGCCTGTAGTGCCTATATTAACAATGCATTTGTTTTCATTGTTTCAACCTATGTTACCGGAATCGGCCCTTTACCCTGCCGATTCCGGGTACGGATACATTTCCAAACGGATTCGTGTTGGAAACCCTGCGGATTCGAACAGGGTTCGGATTTTTGTTTTAAAAAACTTTTCCACAAATCTGCACGATTTTTTCTCGAATCACGCCCTTTTTTTCGTGACGTGGCGTTTTTCCGCCGCAGCAACTTTCTTGGTCGTTTTCAACTCCATTCCGTCCGCCATTCAGACACACGCAAGCCGCAAGGAGATTGGTCGCGCAAGGTGAAACTCAGTGTCGCCATCCAAGGAAAAACGCAGGGAACCGCCGTCGAAGGAGATTTTCCGCCATTTTTTGTGTCTTTCCTCACGTTTTCCTCTCCCAATTTCGTCTGCCGTTTTTGTCCACCATTTCCAGGTATTACCGTATTTCTCAGCTCATAAAAATTAAAACTTCAATTTAATTTTAGTGTATACTTTATAGTTTATATTTTAATATTTTATAATAGTTATTAGTTTTTATTTTTAATTTTTATATTGTTGTATACTTTATATGATAATATCATAATATTAATAAATTATTAAATAATATAATATTTAAATTTTTAATAATATTGTTTTTATAAAATATAAATTTATTATACATATTATAATATATTAAATTATTAATACATAATTTTAGTTTATTTATTTAGTATTAAGTTTTAACAAATTTTTATTGTAGTAATATTTAATATTATACAATTTAATGTTTTTACATTTATAATTTTATAATTTTATTATATATAAAAAAATCAAATTTATTTTAGTATTTTAATATAAATAAAGTTTAAAATTTAAAACTTTAAAATTTACATTTTAAAATAATAAATATAAATCTAATTTACTTTTTAAAATAATAAATATAAATCTATATCTATATCTATGTCTATATCTATGATTTTTATATGTTTTATGTACGGACGTACCCAGACGTACCCACACCAAAAAAAATAAAAATTGCCATATCGGCGTACCGTACCCGTACCCGTACCCACGTACCCGTACCCGATTCGGCAACTTAGGTTTCAACTTAAACTTTACTTGTTACTTTAATGTATTTTTCCATATGATCGTTCCTACTCAAAAGACCTTTACGTATCATTTGTTGTCAAGTTTGTTTGTTTCAAATATCTATACCAATGGAATTTCTTGTATGCAAATTTAATTTAAACAAAAGCATAGATTGGATATCAATTGCAGGGGCTTTCGCTGCAGGTTCTATAGAAGGCAATGCAGCCTGCACTTTTTTGAATGGTTTTGTACACATGTAATATCTCTGGAAATTCGTATCATTGACAATGTATCCTCCTCTAAAGTTCCACTCTGAATGAACATATGTTTCAACAATTATGTTATTAATGAGACACAAATTTCTATAAATAGTTATTATGACACACAAATTTCTATTCAACAGGAGGTACAAAAACCTGTGTAAACTTGTAATGCTCTGAAATACACATTTTTGTTTGTGGACATCATTATCGATCATTTCAAATTATGCCAATATCATTGCTCAACAGGTATTTCTATGTAAATTTAATTTTCCTTCAAATGCTTCAAATGTCTTCAAATTGAGGATCATTATGGAAATAATATCTAATGGTAATTCATTTTGCAATTATGCTTTCACTTACATCCACTCCAAAACAACTAAAACCAAACCTTTCAGTTAAGAAGATACTTTCAGCAAAGTGTAATTTGTACAGAGATACTCTCACCCAAATGTATTTCGAAAAAAAAAATTTCAAATTCCACTTTTCTGGTGGCTTTTAGACCTGCAATTATTTCAAAAGATTGTAAATCTAATTCAGCAAACATTTACTCTCAGCCTGCTTCAAAAAAATATGGAAGAGAATTTAGAATCAAAACAACTTACTGTGTATAGTCCTACATTAGAATCTACTATACCTGGAAATCACTTCTATATAATTCTTTCAACCCGCTTGCAAGGGTTTTTTCATACTTCGTCAATAACATCATCTTGTATTTGTTTCAAATAAAATGTTGCCTCAGGAATACTTGAGATGACATCTTTTGCTTGAAAGTTAAAATGGCTTGAAATTTTAATAAGCTCCCATTCTCTCACAGCCAGGGAAGATACTAGCAAAGGTTCTGGAAATTGCCTTTACACCTGCCAATTGCACTTGGTGCAATAATTTTCAACAGATTCATTTTCTACATATGCTGCAATAATTGCACTTATTGTTTGTAGGAGGAACGATGTCACTGGTGCTAACAAGCAAGCAACCTAAGATGGGGAAGAAATAAATGGACAATTCGTGGCTGGGTAAAAGTGTCAGCTTGCAAGGATACTGCATACTAAAAATTGGTATGGGAAAAACTTAATTGGTGTTGGAAATTGCATACAGATTTGCAGACAAATAAACATAGAAATCTGGTTTACAATAGATATTAGAACAAATACATTTATATTTGTAGAACTGCAATAATGCCTACCTTCTTCTCGAACTGTTATATTCTAAAATTTAACATCATTCTAAACTGATTGATTTTGACTAAGGTTCATGTAACAAACTAAAATTTCATGGAACTGGCTATGGTATCTATGTTACAGGCATAAAACAAGACTTATATAAATCTTTCAATCCGCTTGCAAGGGTTTTTTCATGCTTCGTCAGTAACATCATCTTGCATTTGTTTCAAATAAAATATTGCCTCGGGAATACTTGAGATGACATCTTTTGCTTGAAAGTTAAAATTGCTTAAAATTTTAATAAGCTCCCATTCAAGCACAGCCAGGGAAGATACTAGCAAAGGTTGTGGAAATTGCCTACACCTGCTAATTGCACTTGCTGCAATAATTTTCAACAGATCCATTTTCTACATATGCTGCAATAATTGCACTCATTGCTCGTAGGAGGAACAATGTCACTGGTACTAACAAGCAAGCAACCTAAGATGTGGAAGAAACAAATGGACAATAGGTGGCTGGGTAAAAGTGTCAGCTTGCAAGGATACTGCATACTAAAAATTGGTATGGGAAAAACTTAAGTGGTGTTGGAAATTGATACAAATTTGCAGACAAATAAACATAGAAATCTGGTTTTCAATAGATATTAGAACAAATACATTTATATTTGTAGAACTGCAATAATGTCTACATTCTTCTCGAACAGTTGTATTCTAAAATTTAACATCATTTTAAGCAGATTGAATTTGACTAAGATTCATGTAACGAACTAAAATTTCATGGAACTGGCTATGGTATCTATGTTACAGGCATAAAACAGAACTTCCTGCTTCCTTGACTTTCCTGGCCCATTGATTTCTGCCTGTAAAATTTTATATATATTTCTACAAAAAATACCCTACAATAGAAAACACCAGCATAAAACATTTTTTCCCTCCAATTTCTATTTCCTTTGCTCTTTTCAAATTTGAGCTCTTCGGCATACCCATTGCAATTACATAGTTAATATAAATATAAATTTATTATATTATATAGTTTATATTTCGTTTTATAATTTTTAACTTCAAAAAATTTCTAGATATTGTAATTTAAAATATGAAAAAATAAAATGTTTAAAGAAACTGTTTTACAAAAAAGAGTTAATTTTGACTACTTAGAAATTTTGTAAAAGTCATAAAAATCACAAGGAAAGAACGAGAGAGCTTTTGTAAAAATCAATATTGCCAAACAGCTATATTTTTATGAAATACTTTCATGGAAAACAGAAATGTTTTTAATGAATATTCCCATCACTGTAGTGAATCCTCAGAACCAAAGAAGCAAAAGTCATGATTGATTGTAGATCAGCAGGGACCCTGAGTTTTGTCTTGTTAAAATTTGTGATTTCCAAAAAAATGTTAACAGCCAATTTTTGACTGACTTTATCACATTTAAACACGATTTCAATGACTTTTCACATGCTTGACCGATTTCAACAGTTTTGTACACAATATACTTTACATGCACAATTTGGTTTATGCACAAATTATTCATGCAATCCTGCACATTTTCACAAAGACGACTTCATGTGACATAAGGGGAGGGCAGTTCTTGCCTGTGAGCGATTGTGAGTCATGATTACAAGTGCATTTTGAAACCACAACGAAAGGTAGGTTTTCAATGTTGCAAGTACATTGGCTTTTGTTTACTCTAATGAAATTGTGACAATATTGCTTTTGTTTACTAGGTTTGGGATGTATTGCTTCTATAGATTAGTACTCTTTCAAGTTTGTCTTTCTCTAAAAGCATGTTCTGTGTGGTCAGTTGGATTTTAAATCTGGCTAGCAACTCCATTGTAATGTCCCCTTTTGGGATTACCCTAAATCTTGCCCTAGAATCACAAGTTTCAATGTAGTTAGGGTTATAACTTACCAATTAAATGCTTTAAGTAAGATAAATTTTGGTTTAGGTCCTGCAATCATGTTAGATAATATTCGAATATAATTCATATGATCAAACATATATAAATATTTGAACCATGTAAATACATAACTATTAAACTACACCATATCCATAATGCATAATGGGAATTTAATCGTAATAGGAATTGGATGGGAAACACAATAAGTCCACCCGAAGCTGTCCCAACTAAGCCCAAGAGCGTGCAGCATTCAAACTAAGACAACTCGCCCCTTGGCCCCAAGTGGCAGGAACGTCCAAGCTAAGACAATTCCACCCTTGGGGCGGGCTACTTAGTGGGTAAACTTGCATCTGCATTAACTATCCATGCTTCCTTATCCATCCTCCTTATGATTGAGACTCCTCGAATCCATCCTAACAACCAATCATAGTTTGGCTTGATAGGAAAGCCTTGAAAAGGGGGCATGTAAACTACTCGACCCATCTAATCCCAAGAGCGTGCAATGTCCAAACTAAGACAACCCACCTCTTGGCCCCAAGCAGCAGGAACGTCCAAACTAAGACAATTCCACCCTTGGGGTGGGCTACTTAGCATGGGGGAGCCTGCAAACTGTATCTCCCTCACTTGCTTCCTTCAACCTTACATTTGATTGATCATAGGATAGAGACACACAAACTATATATATAATCTATTCATTCTAAAGGAACATAATCTATTACAGCAGTACTATGATATATGCATGTGAGAGAAATCAAAACTTATTCATAAAATAATTAGTGCACATTATCTCTATGTTCGTTGAATATTTTGCAAACTTGTAAAGGTTAGCAAAATGGTGGTTTCAGCCACAATGTGTGAGTTAAAACTCTCCTAACTAAGGGAAGGCTCCCCCTATCTAACTAACCAAAAACAAATCTGAGTGCACCAACAACCTCTCCTCTTATTTCAAGAAAGATTAAACTCTTTTCTCTTTTCAGAAAGGTAATATTAACTTTTAAATAAACTTTAACAGCAGCTTGTAATAAAATCAGTAGAAAGGAAATGAAGTTTCCTGAAAGCTCAAAGACTTTCGTCACTTCTTTCGGGATGGGAAAGCAATTTCAAGCACAAAGTCTTGAAAATTTGCAATCCTATCTACCCTTTTAAAAGATAATTCTAATGATAATACACAACATAAAACAGCACAAAGTCTGCAAGTATGATGTATCTATTTCAGGAAGTGTCATTTGTGATGTCATTGGATACATCGGATTAGCATCAAACACATTCTCCAGATTATCATGTATGTTCTCTATAGAGGCAGTCACTGTTGATGAAGTTGATGTATGAAGAGCAGCTTCAGTAGGAGGAACGTAAACCGTTGAGAAGGAATCAACATCACTATCAAATTGAGACATAGGAGACAATATTCATACTGGTGCAGCATCAATATGTGGAGACATTATACTTAGAGTAGTAGGAGACTGAAGAACTTCTCCTTCTTGTTGATCGATAATTTGGATCTGGGTCTCTTTAACCTCCTTTCCTTTTAACATTGTTTTCTCCAAAGGTTTTTCTACAGCACGGCTGACTTTCAACTTAATCCTTGTTCCTGAAGAAGAAGCACCTTCCTTGGATTTATCTCTGACTTCTGATTTCAATCCAACAGGTCCAGCTGAATCATCATCATTATTAACCTTGATTTTTATAATTTTGACGCCTATACTCTTGAGCCATGAGTTAGTATTTGCCAAGACTGACTGAAATTTGTTGAAGATAGAAACTGATTCTTTATGAGACCATTGTATTGTTGGAATAGAAGCATCAGCAACTCTTTGTTCTTCATATTCTGGATCTAAAATTTGCCCATCATCAATTACTCCTTCTAGGATCAAGGTCAGATTAAGATCTATAATTTGCTCAACTGTAAGCCTGGAATTGTCCATTTTATAGATGTCCTTCTCTGTTCGCAGATCTGCCCAGATATCTTCAAGGCAATGTACATGAGTGAAGGCTCTTTTTATCATGTCCTTCATTCCTCTGTAATCAAAATCTGCTCTTGCCTTGAATCTTTTTAATTTGATCTCCTGAATCTCGGTTTCCATAGCTTTCGCCTTTGAGGTACTTGTCAAGAAGTATCTCCCAATCTGTAATGGTTTATGAGACGAGATACTTACTCCAGTTTTATGTTGCACAGCTTGTCGTCCATGCACTATCATCAACTGCCTTGCAAGCTCCATTAGAATGATTTTATCAGTTGGATACCTCGGAAGCATGTATAGCTGATCTTCAAAACAGCCAACCCTCATGTAGGTAAAAGTGGGAAATTGAAGAAAGAGACAACCATATTCATTGACCGTTTTCCAAGCAGCATATGATACTCTGTTGTTCTGCAAGGTCCTGTCAAATAGGCACATGAAGTGACCAAAGAATGCGTCTTGGACTCTTCTGTAATGAATTATGCTGGGTCTCAAAGGCAGTTGATCATAGTATTCCCAAACTGGAACTAGAGATCTATCTCCTACGGTAGAAAGGCCTGGAAATTGCCTCAATGAAGCTGCTATGTAAACCAGATAGGAAT
>VDFB02291214.1:0-19939 GCA_007258455.2 Sequoia sempervirens | reverse complement strand
CCTCTCCATCTCTCTCTCCACTATTTTTTTCTTTATATCTATTATAAAATTTGATTGCATTTTGTACAAGACAAAAGATGACCATGTTATAGAGATTTATAAATAATGTGATCCTATAAAACAAAAAACACTATTTGGAACATGTTTTTGTCCCCTAATTTGGTGCACTTGTTAGGATCTAAAATTTAATTATCTAATTTTGCTTAATTTTTTTTTACTAATTGTAGCATCATAACTTGTCACCCTTGACAATTTCACATTAGGTTTAGCTCCCTATCATGTCCTTCGACCCAATTGTGTATTTAATTGTGCCATTTTGTAATAATATTTGAAAAAATAGAAATGGAATTGGAAATAAAGATTTAATAATAATTTGTCGATACTTAAGGCCACAAAATAATAGGTCTAGGCTAGGGCACTTAATGCCCTTGTCTAGCCTATTTTGGCTCAATTTAAAATATTTTGGTGTCAATATTTTAATATTTATAAATCCAAAATCATTTGCTAACTATTCATAATTAATTTGTGGGAAATTAAAGAGTTGCTATAAATACAACTCTTTTTCATTTTTAAAATCCTAAAAAGAGCTAATAAAATTGATTGAACATCCTAAAAGCATTCAAGAGTAGAATTATAGTAGCATTATTTAAGTCAAACACCATGTTAGAAATGTATCATATTTTCATGTGATTTTGTTCATGTTTCATGTCTAATTTTTGCTAGTACTAACAATTATAGGATTTCAAATACAGCATCAATTTCTCCTTGAAGGTGATGAGCAGAATGACTTCAATCCATCAAATAATGTAGATCTGAGTGGTGAGTTGTAGAAATTGTGATTTTTTCACTTATTTATCATTTAGGCTCTACCCATCCAAGGTTTCAATCTCTCTTTTATATCATAGCCATTGTCGAGGTAGAAATATCAAAATCAAGTTTGACTTAGGAAAGCCCCTATACGGAACAACCCTTTCCCCTCTTTCTTCTGTGTAATTTATAGATCTAAAGTGAATTTGAAGAGGATTGAATACCTAATTTTTTATTCAATCATTTAAGTCCTATAAGTCAATAAATTAAGAAAATTGGATTTTATTAGTGATAGACAAAGTTTCAACATTGATTCCAAAGAAGAAAAACCCACATATAAGGAGCAATACGAGTTTGAAATCCGATTCTAATTATTTATTCCTAGTCTAGTATGCCCAACACCCCTACCTAGCTTGATCAAACTCAAATCCATATGCTAGGTTCCTTTGTGTCTACCCTCTACTATTCTAAACTCTTTTTCTATCTTTTAGTTTTGTATTTTAGAAAACATCTCAGTTTGTTGCATTTTCATAATTAGCCTAGGTACATTATTGCATTATCAAATTAATTTACAATCACATCATCACACACACACACACACATTCTCAAAGGACTAAAACCTTGATCCACCATTCTAGCTCTTCCATTGAGGTAGTAGCCAAGTAAATATTTGAGATTAATTTTAGTCCTTTCCCTTGTGGTATTGGTAGAGGTATAATTTACACCATAGATCCCTATTCCAATATCACATTTTGATGAACCTGATATTTGTGCACTTTAAAATCTTTTGAAATCTCAATTAGGTCATGGTAAAATTTACATACAATTTGAACAAGTTTAAATTTGTGATTTATGCATTAAATTGTCTACCTCAATTCTCCCTAATATTCTTTCCATTTATAATTCTTGTAGTGAGATCACAAATTAGCCTTCTACACAAGCTCTCACTCAAATTTGGATTAGCTCAAAACACCTAACTAGAGTCAATGTTGATTAGAATCTTCTACCACTCTAAAGGAAGGAAAGGTATTGAAATTAGAGTCCTACACTAATGTTGAGAGGATAGATGTACAAAAGATTCTAAATATAATCTAAACTATTGCATAAATGCAAAGACAAGTATATCAAAACATAAATCAATGCAAACTATAATGCTAGTATATATTGGTAAAACCCTATAAGGAGGAAAAACCCAAACTCCAAAGCAACCTAATATATTATTTAATTATTAAGATGATTACAAAACACTTGCAAAGTAATAATTTACAAAGTATCACTAGCATACGATTCATGAGTAATTTTAGTTGCATTCTAGTACTTACAAATCTATACAATACAATAATGCAACTCCAAGCACCCAATTTTTAGGCAAATGAGAAACCTTGAAATTGTACATGGTTTTGCAAACCATGTGTTAAATCTAATAGATGTATGGGGTCCAAATTTGAACCCAAATTCTAATGCCTAGCTTGATATTATAGCATAAAAGATAGTAAATAAATATTACCTTTTACAACTATCATAATCTATTATAAGCACCTTCTTGATAATTATGCTCATTTTGTAACTCTCACTACCCAACAATAGTGATGCATGATAAGTGTCCACACCTATCATAATGCTAGTCAAGCTTCTAAAGTAACTCCCCTCTTACAAGCTTTTATGCATCATAAGAACCTAACATACTAATATCATAGTATCCCACACAAGTAGGGCATCCTAAATCTACTTAAAATAAAATATTTGAATAACCTCTCACAATGACAACAAAGTATTGGCACATAGAAAACAATGCAACCTCAAAATTCTATGTCCTATTTCTATGTGGCTAAATTTTAAATAAACTAAAATATGGAAAAATAATAAATACTAAAAATTCATAAAGGTTTCAAGACACCTTAATTTAGAACACTAAGGTTAAAGCCTAAAGGGTGCATAATAAGTTCACCAAATTGTTAAGAATATAAATTATCTATTCAAATTAATTAACATTTTTTTAGTTTAGTACACAATTAACTTAAGTAAATAAACTCAAATTGATAACTAAAACCACTTAAACTAAATACAAAAATTGAATAAATTATATGTCATACTTCGGTCAAAGTCTGATTATTTAAATGTATTATGTCATATGTGAGGAAATGATTTTCCAAGGTTCTATAATTTTAGGGTTAACTTAGACAAAGATCTTAGATTCTATAGGTTGATTATTTTCACTTTGTATTACATCTTTGAGTTTGAACCTAATCTTTGAGAGTGCATATCTAAAACCATGCATAGAGTTTAATTGGCACTCTAGGACTTTGGGATCTAATCAAGCAAAAGATAGGTTGTTGGAATTCAATTGACTTAATTTTTTATGTTTGAATGTAAGGACCAACTATGTTTAGGAAAACCTTTGTGGAATATGTTGAAATGTGAGGGTCATGTTCTCCTCAGTTAAACCTCTTTTGATTTGATTTACAATTTTGAATAAAGGATTGAAAATATAGCAAGCAGTCATTCAATCAAACTAGGATGGTGTACTCTTAATGCTCTAATAAATCTACTATGATGCTCTCATAAATACTCTATGACTAATTCTTTGCTTAAAATCCAAGGTGATCTCCAACATCCTAGCATGATTTTAAATGAATGGATGAATATCCTTATCTACAACAACCAAGCCCACAAATCAACAAAATGTACAAATTAAATTCAGTCAACAACAACTAGTGAAGTGGTAGGCGATGTTTAAATTTGACTTTTGAATAGTAAAAAAGTTCATATCCATGACCACATGACTGACATAGCTCAAATCTTTACTCATAAATTTGATCCAAGATAATGAAAAATAGATCCAAAAATTAGGATCAAATCTTTAAGAATCAATAAAAAAGAAGGTTGAAATAAAAAGGCATAGATACAAACTTTTCCAAAGACGCCCAAAACATGAAATAAAAAGGCATCGATACAAACTTTTCACAATATTTTTAACAATATTGATAGAAGTATACTTTTCTTCAAACTTAAACTGAAATACTGTTCAACGATCAGACATTTCTCGGGCAAGGGTGCACATCAACTCGAGGTCCACTCAGAACCTCCATGAACTAACCTATAGAAAGTACAAGTGGTAGAGTTCGCTACAGAGGAAGAGTATAAGATGTACCAGCCGGCAAACCATGAACAAAATCCAAGGCAGACCTGCCAGTTGCTAATTCCCTCCATTATTCTCCTCACGACACAAATGCGGCGCACTGCATGCACGTATATTCTTTTCTTATCCTAGCTTAAAGTCAACGAGCTTATCAATTCCACTTTGTTGGCACGCCTGCAATAAATCAATGGATTACAACCATCTGCAAGGTATTATGCCGACATGGAGTTGATTCTCCTGCCACAATGGGCAACAAAACAAATTAGCCAGCTTTTTTCAAAGCAGAACATGGATCATATTAGCACTGAGGGTATCCGATAATAATCCAGCTTTGGTAAGTTAAAAAGCTCTGTTATAATGGGTGGTTGAAAAATCGCTTTCCTTTTCCAGGCGTGCTATTCAGTTCACATAGATCATGGCCAATTGATATTATATTATATACGGCTTCATTCTTTCATTAGACCATAATAACCTTCATTTCAGCTGCCAACTCTTTGTTAATCATGGGATTCCTCCAATTTCTTTTCCAGCTTTCAAATCGGGCTTTTCATTGTTTTACTGTTACCTGGTTGTTAAATCCCTGTGTGGATTAAAAGGTCATTACAGCATTATGTATGTACAAGCCCAAATGCATGGGGATTCCTTTTCACTTTGTGCGGATGGTTGGGAAGAGATATTACTGGAAGCTTTTGAGTGGGCATAGCAAACTAATGATGATTAATCGCCAAAAATCGACAGGCTCGGTGATCTACATCCAATGGTACAATAAATAAATAATTAATGAGCTTTGATGGTCCATATTAATGGTACCACAATTTCCTCAACTTAAGTTTCATTATTAAACAATACTTTTAGCATAAAAAATTTATATTATCATGGATTAAGTTAATTAGTTGGTGTTGAGTGTTTGCCAGCATGTAATTTAGGTTCAAATTTTTAGGAATTCATGGTCCCGTTGACATGGTAATTGTGGGTCATTAAAGAGTTTGTGTGAATTTTTAGACATCCAACATCAAATTCCTCTTATATCAATAAAATAAAAAGTTCATAGTGTGAAAGATGTAAGTACACCTTCTAAGACTCTCAATTTACCTCTACATGGAGTAATTATTACTCACAATGACATAAGTTTATTCTCCACAAAAGGGATATTAGTGGGGAACTACTGTTATAATGATTAAATGCATATCAAACCCAAATAAGATATTAGTGACAAATGAATGTGATTTATAATGATTAGATGTATAACAAACCAACATAAGCTATAAGTCAAACATAAATACTCAACCTAAAGAATAAAAGCTTCATATTGTTTATTAGTAATTAAAAATTCACATTTCTTCAATCTAAGCTACATGTTACATTACATGGCCCTAGATCAAAGCAATCTTAATTAATAGATTTAGATTAGACTAACAATTTTCTAATTATAAATAATATTATATGCTATATTATTTTTAGGTTTAACATCATTGAATGTAATAATATCAAATTATCACTTTCAAGGTTAATATTCTCCTTTATTTTCAACACAAATCATTATCAAAAGATGCATTCTCTCTAGCCACAAAATATTTTTCTTCATTTTTCTTAAGGATAATCATTTTTTAAACTATTAGATTTGGAATTTGTAAATTCAAACTATTCAATAAAGTTATTGATCTTTCTATAATATTGCACTACATTAATAATCTTATTCATGTTCCTTACCTAATCATTTCCTCTAGTTGACATTGAAATAAAAATTAGGAAAATTTTGTGTCCTTTCATGGTCCCCACCTACATCTTGCACCCACTTATGCAAACAATTATTTTAAAAACTAAAAAATCAATAAATATAATCACTTTTTTTTTTAAATCCATTTGTATTTGATAGTTTAGCTTCATTTTTCTATGTTGAGATCACTCTAATTTACACTCAAGTTATGTTTCCTCTACATGTTTGTTTAAAATTAGGTCTTATTACTTTTATCTCCTATTATTAAAATCCACATAAAAGAAAAAAATTAATTACATTCACTTTCCAGCTCCACCATTTCATGCACCAAACGATAAAATTTAAGTCAATCTACACTTCTCATTACCATATTGCTAGCAATGTCATGGGTAACCATAATTATCACCACTACCATTCTAAAAAAAACCAATCTCTTCCACTCAATGCTCATGTTGCTTTTGTTTCTCCTAATCTCCCCAAGTTTTGGAGGTTGGTGTCTCTTTGTGTCTCATCTCCTCTTGTTGTAGTTTTAGGGGCGGATGTTATAAAAATAGAGAATTTTTTTTCAAAAGAGGGATTGATCTTTATATTTGAAATATTTTGGCCTTAGTTGTGTATGATCTAAAGAAGTGGATTTTTTAGTAGTAGCAACCTATTGTGAAAGAAAAATAGAAATGTACCCTTCTTCCAAGGGTTTCTTTGTTGTTTCATTTGACTTGGTCTCTAATAAAGATATTATTCTTGAGGGATGATCATATTTTTTGGCCAACGAACTCTCTTTCTATAACCTTGGTTTCATCTTTTAATCCTCTCACTAAATCCTTGAACATTTTGTCAATTTGGATTTTCCTCGTAAATCTTCCTCTTCACTTCTAGCATCAATATTTTTTTTTAGTATTAGGAAATCTATGAATCGTTTTGTTAAGGTGGATCAAGCAACTAAGTTTTTTTCTAATATCACCTACACTCAAAATTTGATGGAATTAGAATTATCCAAGCCTCTCTCAATGAAAGTTGTCTTGTAGGTGGAGGATTATTCTTGGAGTTATATTTTGGATTAAAAAGATATCCCATTCTATTTCTAATATTTTTTTATCATGGGACATTTAAAATTTTATTGTCTTTTCCTTAATGTCTCGAGACCTTCCTCATGGTGTAAGAACACTCTACATAAGAATCTTAATATGGATGTGACTGATGATGATTCAACTTTAGATATATTTTGTGCCTCTAGTTATTGATGTGGTAGAGGTCCTCCAAGCAATAACGCTTAATGCGTTTTGTTAAGCCCTCCTTTAGTCCCCTCTATTTCTAGGTGGTTTCAACATGCCTCTTTTAGTTTATGTTATGGCTCCCACTTGGAAATTGGCTTCCCTAATTAGGAACTCTTCTCCTCATGTTTCACCCACAATTATGCTTTCAATTAAGGTTTTCCCACCAATGCCTCATATTTTGATGAATTTGGATAATAAGGTTTCCTAGACTATAGTTTTGTGGACACAGAAAAAGTAACCCTTCTACTTTTTCTCATGTCCACGCTCTCCTAGTGGATTTTGGCTTGATTTTTCCCTAGATTTAATGTTGTAATGTGGCCAACACATCTCACATTAGCTCTCTTGGACCCTGTGAATCATACACTTCTAAGATGTCTTGTAAAGCAAGTTGTGAAGTGTTGTAACCCACTTTCACACTTTTCTAGGACCTTTCATCATAATTCACTTAAATAACCTATTTTTTATTACTTACCAAGTCTTATTTCCATGTTGTAAAGAGTTGTAACAAACTCATGCTTTTCTAGACTTTTCATAACTAATTCAACCCTTTCTCATGTTTAAATGTCCCCTTAACACACTTTCTGGCCATTCTTAAATGTGTTTTTGAGGATATTCTCATTAGAGATCATTTAATGCACTTTAATTTCCCTCAAACCCGATGAAGACATTAGAGACCCGTCACCACTGGGCTTACTTTAGTCCCATCGGGCACAAAAATCAAAAATAATTTTAATTTCATGTGATTTTTATTCTCTTTTACCCCTTGAGGTCAACCCATGATGTGTTATTTTTGGGAAATTTAGGAAAATCAAGTATAAATAATGGTTTTTCCTCTCATTTTCACCCTAATTCATCCACTCAAGCAATTCATCCATTCACTTAATAATTTTCAAGCATTCAAGCATTCTAAGCATAATCAAGTCATCCATTGGAGCATTTCATTGCATATCTTTAGATTTACACATCAAGGGTTTGGTAAGTTTATGACATTGCATGTTATTTATTTATCATTCTATTCATATTTCATTTCATTATCTAGGGTTTGATTACCAAAGTGGGGTTTGACCAAGACAAACCCCTATACTCTAACCCTTAACCATTTTCCCCCTCTTTGCATATGTGTTTGTATAATTTGTATGTAGATTTGTTAAAGATTTGGTTTCAAAAAGTGGTCAACAATCCATAAAATTCAACAAAGCCCTAATTGAAGCTTGGAGACCTCTTTCATCCCATTTTCTGCTAATAAGGATCAAACACCAGAAGAAAAGCAAGTGCAGATCGAAGCTACAAAATCCTCGGGTCTCCAAAATTTATAAATCTCCAAGTGAATAAGTTGCCATCATGGTAAATTAGTCCCACTTCAAGCCTAAAAGTGGGTTTTGCATTTTTGGATAACTACTTGGCAGATTCCCTATTTTGAAAAATTTTCTTAAACTCCGTCTGTCACTTTAATCCTGGTGTAAGTGTCCCAGTAAAAATTTCTAGTCAACTTTGTAGGATTCCAGAACCTCTCTTCATTAGATTCCAGATTCCAAGTGCACCTCTCCAATTTTGTTCAATTCTTTCATCATTTATTTGCATTCTTAGGTGTTTTTGCATACATCACTATGTTTTCCAGCACTTTGCATTTCTCAAGTTTAGCATTAATAAATCATTTATTTTTTAGTTTATTGCATTGAACATCATAATTAGGTATATTACATCCCTCATTACATTAATATTTCAAGTGTAGACATTAGCATTTTGGGCCCATTTCTCTTTTTAGGTGAAAAACCTAGAAGAGTTAGAGAAACCCTTTGGGTAACCAAAATCTTTGTTTACATTTTGGTGAACCTGAATTTTGAACACTTTTGCTTCTAATTTCAAGTGCATCCTAGGTTTAACTTGAATTAGCATTGCATTAAGTGTTGCATTGCTTAAATTGCATCCTAGGGTTTTCAAAATTACATTAGTGAAAAGCTCATATAACTTTCATTCTTGTATCATATTTCATTTGAAAAACAACAAAATTCTACATTTTCATACTATAGCTATAGTTGTGCATCTAAAAGACATCAAATTGCAATCAAAATTTCTAAAAAATCACAAAAAAATCCTCACTGGCACTAATTCGCCACACTGGGCAGCTTAGTCCTTCTACACATTTTGCACTGTAATTTTTAGCATTTTTGGAAATTTTCTACATTTTATTTTTGTTATTGCATCTCTCAAGTATAGTTTCCATAATTCTATGTTATTTGCATTTTATTGCTCCTAGTTTTCCTTTCATTTGCACCCACCCTACCTTTAGTAGCCTTTGTATGAGTGTTTGGTGCCCTATTGATAATACTATAGTGAGAAGAAGTTCATGACTCATGGCATCTCACGATAACACACTCGTTGTAGACCTTGGGTTGTCTCGAGCTACTACTCCTGGTATTGAAAATAGTGCATTAGGCATGGAACTTACCTTTGTCAATATTGTGCCTTCCAATAATATGAAAATTAACACACAAAATGATCACATTCCACAAGACAAATTTGTTAACATTCATGAGGATTTAGCACATTTGCAACAAGATTTGTGTCATGAAAACATTTCAACCACTGCAATTCCTGCTATAGAAAATATCCATCACCTGATTGAAAATGATGAAGGCTTAAATGTTATGAAAATAATTACTAAGATATACAACAAACATGCTCCTTCCACCTCTAGCACATCCTAATTAGCAAACACTGTGGTTAGTCAAAGAGGACTTAACAGTCCTCCTTCCACAGTAGCATCCATACCTACCTACACCATTTTGTAAGTCACAACCATGATGCAATAGGTTAGTAATGTGATTCCTTCCTCAACTATTCCTACTAGCATTCCTAATTCTTATGTGGCATCGAATGCTCTTTCCTCTTCCACTATACAATCTATTAGCTTTCTGTTCACTTACCCTACCACTACATACACTCCATCACCACTTTCCCTTCCACCTCATACCACTTACACATACCCTCTCATCACACAACTTTTCCAAACTGTCTCCTCTATGCAAAAACAAATATCCACCATCAACCAAAACCAGAATGGAGGACCACCCACCTATTATGTCTGGAGCAGCCCACTCTCTTTATAAATCCTACAAACACTGATGCCAAAAGGAATAGAAATGCCTAGATTTGAGAATTACAGAGGAAAGGGTGATCCTACTAATCATGTTAATGTAGGTATATAGCCTTGTGCAGTGATTTTGTCCTTAACAATAAACTGCTAGCCAAATTATTTCCTAGGACTTTAAAGACACCTCCTTAGAGTGGTTTTCATCCTTACCCAATAATTCAATTAGTTCATTCAATGAATTAGTTGATGCGTTCATAAGTCATTTTCAAGCACATATGACTCCAAAGAAGACATTGGCTAATTTAATGAGATGTAAACAAAATGTGGATGAAAAAGTAATTGATTTCATCTCACACTATCAGTCACTTTATGCCCAACTTGATGTTAAAATTCTTGATCCGCATCTCCAAAATATGTTCATTGAAAATTTACAAAATCACATTCAAGATAGATTAACCATGATGAAATTTCCCTCTTTCATGCACTTGTGCACAACCCTTTGTGATTACCACAATTCGATTAGCAATCGTGATATAAATTCCACTTCTAATCAAACTAAAAAATTTGAACCTAATACTTCAAACAATTCACAACCATTTTGAAAACCAAACAAAGGGTTCTTACAATTTAATCCCTCTCCTCAACAACCACCTCAACCCATCAACAACCAAGTAGCAATCGTTAAAATTGCAATACCTTATATTTATGGAGATCCAAAACGATAGTTTACACCATTACCAGACACTCTTCATAATACAATGACCCAACTTATATAGCAACAAATGATTTCTTTACCTACTATTAATCCATTGGATCCAACTAAACCTTTTCCTCCAACCTTTCAACCTAACACTTATTGCCATTATTACAAAAAAAATGGAAATTACACGGAACAATGTAAGCATCTTAAACACATAGTGCAAGACCTCATTGATTATGGCCATCTATCCATTTCAAATGTTAATGTTATGGTATGTGCAGATCATCATGGAAAAAATAGGCCCTTAAGTGGCAAAAATTTAGAAAATCGAGCTAGGGCAACTGACATAAAAATTTAAATAAGTTATCTAGATATTATTTAAAAATATGTAAGAATAGAGAATCTTAGAAGTAAAATTGAATTTACTTAAACTACTTTGGTTTATTTATAAAAAGAAAACTTTATTTGGTGAAAATTTGAAATTTCAATGCAAAGAGTAATTCTTTCTTAAATTTCTGTGGAAATAAGAAGTAGGTGTCTGCCTTAACCACCCTAATCACACAAAAATGATAATATTTTTTTATAATATTTTATATATAAGTAGAGAACTCATGTCTGGATGTGATGCATATTTTTTTGTAATTTTTTTCCAAGTAAATAATTAATTATGCATTTTTTATTACAACTTTTAAAAAATATAAAAACTCATATGTCTGACCACCTTAACTTAGTGAAAACGCCATGAAATTATTATTTAATCCTATAGTATGTGAATCATAGAATGTGATAGATGGATTCAAAAAATGTGATACCATTTGAAAAGTTATAGATGTTTTTCAATCAACCTTATCAATTAGGACTTTAGTCAATTCAAATAAAAAATGAATAATACTATTTATTAAATTCAAAGTAAAGTATAATTTATATTGGTAGAAAGTCGGAATGTCCTTTTAAAAACCCTTTTCATTTCATCAATTTTGGGTATATAAAAAAGTCATCAGCCACATACCCTTACACATACCCATCATATCGCCACTTTTGCCAACATGATCCCGCACATACCCATTAAAGGAAATACATCCATTGCCTCACCCAATCAAAATTTGAAAATTTTTACCAATCCAATGCCTAAACATAATGTGCCATTCATCAAATCCAATGAAACTCAAAAAATCAATGTGATGATTGTTCATAAAGAGATTGAACATCCTAATACTATTCCACATACCACTTCTATTAATCCTATGGATGATCTAGTAGGAGCAATAGACGTTATCCCTCATAAGGTCCAACCTAAGAAAAATATTGATATTACTTTCTCTTCTAAGGATATTCTTCCAAATCTTCTCGATGGTCCTCTCTACATATCCATACATATTTATGATAAGCCCACTAATGGGATACTCATAGATCTCGCCAGGAAGCAGAATGTGATCACGAAGAACTTTTGGTATTACATGATCTTTATCAAGATAATTGTAGACATGCAAAAATTGACATCATGCATTCCTCATATTTAATTAAATCATATTTTCCCAATCAATTAAATTTAAATCAAGTTTATTTGATTAATCTCCAAGTTATTCTTTTAATTAAATAAATAAAAGTTTATTTAATTAATCTTCTAAAGTCACTCTCCTAAATTAAATAAATCAATTTTATTTAGTTATCTTCCAATACCAAGATTTAATTAAATAAATAAAATTTATTTAATTAAAATTACTAATGCATCATTCTCTCTCTCATTTGATTTAAATGTAAATCCAAGTATCTTTAAGTCAAAAGTCAAAATCACCTAACCTCCTCTTATTTAATCAAATCCTAATTAAATCTAATCTTAATCCATGTCACATCCTCTAGCTTTTCCCACTTGCACAAATAAATCATTTATTTGATTTATTAAATCCTTCTTTTCATTCAAAATGGCATCTTTGAGGGAATATTCTCCAAATTTGAATTTTCCCTCCCCCATGACTTGTCCATCCAACAAAGCATTTAAGAGCTCTTACATGTCTCTTACACAAGTCAAACTTGGCATTTAACTCATCTTTCATCCCCCCTAAACATGTCACTTCATCAAATTCAAAATTCAAACTTGCACATTGATCAAAATGTGCTCAACCTCCCTCCATTGGAATGTTGACAAGTGGCACAATGCCATTGGCTTATCTTTTATCCCACATCCCTCCTATCTTGCATTCTTCTATCATTTTATTCTATAAATAGAGACCCTCTCTATTGATTTAATCCTCCATAATCTTCTTCACAACTTGATACACAATGTTAAGCATTTGAATCTTGTTCATCATATCATCCAGGAGCTTATCAAAAAGGGGTTGGGAAAGGGCTATTTTCCACATCAAAATAGTACCAATCCCCCTATGAGATGATGGTTTGATCCATTTTAGATAGGTTTACATGCTTGTATTCTTTCTTTGTATGCTTTTATTATCATGTTTTCTTGTCTTAATGTGATTAAGAATTTCATAAGGAGCTTGATTTTTGTTTTTGCTAAATGGGCTAATTCTCTTTTGTGTTGATCATGTTAGCTTAGGAAAAAATTGTGCTCACATTTTGGCGCCCACCATTCTTGTGCATACCTTGCAAGTATTGTATTCATTGAGACTACATTTGCTTGAGGCATCATCTAAAGAATCATTCTCAAAATCATAAGTGTTTATAAGGAACTCTCTCATTCAAGTTTCCTTCTTTGTATTGTTGTTTTTCTCTTTTGTCTCTTCATGAAATGTTGGTGACTTTTCTTGCTTTTCAAAAGTGTGCTAACTTACCTATTTTTGTTTCATAAGACAAATCGCTACCAGTGTTGTGCCTAGAAATTAAACACTTCATGTGTCTACCCTATAGTATTCATTGCATATTGAGAACACAATCATACTCAGCTTGTTATTAGAAGTACTTTTGTGAGACCACATTTCTAGAGGCATTTCACCAAATGGTTCATAAGCCTTGTCTAAGGTACTGGTTTTTTTTTTTCATGCATGTCTTTTACCTTCCCATTACCTTGTTTGCATAGATTGGTCTAAATTAAACTTGCCGATGTCTGTGAATGCGTTGGTTTTGTGGCCAAAATTTAATAGCATGTGAACCTTCATCTACTCAAAATAATCTACCATGGTAGAATTATGACTCTTTAGATCAAGTTTTTTTTTTCTTTTTAGCTAGAGTGGGGGTTCATACCAAATTTTAAAGACTATAATATGTGTGACTGTGGGTTATCTTCCTTTCTATTTCTTAGAAACATAGATGTATTGCTCTAGTAGGAACCTAAACCCAAATGTAGTTGGCATAGTTCACAGCTTTAGCCTAAAAGAAATCTTGCATTCCTTTACTTTGTGACATGCATCACACCATTTATACATGTTTTTGAGAAAATACAGACATGTTCAAATACCCAAGAACTCCATTATTGAACACTATAGTCTAAATGCTTAATGATTGCATGTTTTTTTATTTTTGGCTCGTCTATGAGTACTGATGTTTTCCTTTATAAGCAAAAGGGATATTGAAACGAAATAGTCATCAGTGTATATTATATAGCCATAATACACACTCTTGAAGCTCATGGGACGTTGCTAGGATTAAAGAAGGTTGGACGAGCTCCTTTCTAGACCATGCACTACATCTAAATCATGGAGATTCCAGCAGCTGATATGGATAGGGCATCATAAAAGTTTTCAAATATTCTTCATCTAACTCATTTTATGTGTAGCCTGCAATCATCAAGTCTTTTTTCATGTGTTGAAATTATTGTAGGTTTTCCTTGATTGTTGGCCCATTTGAGGGGTCATTGCAGCCACATACAGTAGCCACTTTGCATCACAGTGAGGATTTCTAAAATATCACTTCGATTTATTTCTACAATGGTCGTGTAGTGGAAGGTAGTAATTTGGGTGATTAGTATTGAATAAGAACTTACATATTCCAAACTGTGACTATATTCCACATGGTCTCTAGTGCTCTCCTTCACTGGATAAGCTCTCCATATCAGTTGAACCTCTATCTTTATGCTTGATGGATGTCCATACCCCATTTCAAACCTCCCATTCTGGGCACATGCAGTGAGGACGCTAATCAAGGTTGTGAAATTTGGTGTTACACCTGTCATTCCATTTGCTTAAAAGTTTCTAAATCCTATTCAATAAATCCATTTTGTGCATATCCTGCAACTAGTGCACTCCATGAGACCACAGTCCTAGAGGGATTCTGTAAAACTTTTCATACCTTCTCTATGTTACCATATTTTTCCTACACACCTACCATAGCCTGGGCTCATGCTTCTTTTTCCCTTCTCCATCTTCTTTGATTTCTTTTGCCTCAGGCCTCTCTTCATACACCACTTGCCAAGTCTTAAAATCATCCAAGAAAAGCATGGTGATGGATCTCAAGAGCTTCTCTTACTTTTTCTAGAAGTGTGTAGCAAATGATTCCATATTGAGAATTATTTTTGTAGTATCCACTGACAACACTCACAGGATTTCTTTATGAGGAAAATTTTCTTTATAATGTTGGAGGACAAGTCAACTAGCAAATAGTCATCATTGATATGGTTAAATGGGTAAAAGTCTCTGTGATCATCATGGAAAATGTGCCCTATGGCAAAAATTCAAAAATTAGAGTTAAAGCAACTTGACATGTGAATTTGAATAAGTTATCTATATTATTTCAAACAAATGTAAGAATAGAATATGTAGCAAATTGAATTTAGTTTCTAAACTACTAGGTTTATTTTTAAAAAACAAAATCTATTTGGTAAAAATTTGAAATTTCAATGCAAGAGTACTTAAATTTCAGGGAAAAAATAAGAAGTAGGTGTCTATCTGACCACCCTAACCACAATAAAATGATAATATTTTTTTATAAGATTTTGATATAAGTAGAGGACTCATGTCCTGATGTGATGCATATTTTTTTGTAATTTTTCCAAGTAAATAATTAATTATGATTTTGCTGCCAACTTCAAAAAATTATTATAAAAAAACTCCATATGTCTCAATTCTTCATCTTTTGACCCTTGGTCAAAACTTCATTAAAATTCAGTTTTTCTTAACCTATAGTATGCAGCTGCTGTGAATGTGATGCATATTTTGGATTCAAAAATGTGACACCGCTTGAAAGCTATAGATGTTTCTTTTCTAATCTACCTACTGTAATTAGGAACTTTAGTTGTAATTTAAATGGAAAAATGAATAATAATAATTTATTAAATTCAAAGTAAAGCATAATTTATATTGGTGGAAATGTGAGAAACTCCTTTAAAACCCCTTTTTGTTTCATTAATTTTGGGTAAAAAAAAAATTGTCAGCCACATACACTACACATACCCATCATAAAGCCACTTTTCGGCCCATCATGATCCTATACATACCCAAATGGTTGTCTATTTTTGGTTACTTATGTTGGATCCCATGATATTTATCATATTTTCTCCTTTTAAATATTTACACGAGGCCCAAGGTTGATGATTTGAAGTCGTTGATTGCATTAAAGTAGTGTGGCTTCCATGGGAATGCTAACATCGAGTTCGTGAATATTGGTAATAAGATTCAATGGTCTGCTACTTGTGAGCATGTACATCCTTCTCATGCAGTCAGAGAACAAATATGGATGAAGTTAAAAGGGCAGACATATTTCACACCGAATCATGAATCTTTCGTAGAACATAGTACCAACCAAGTAGTGCCTATGGTAACAAATGTGTAAATCCTGACGACTTGCATGATTTGAGGCTCAAGCCTTTAAAGCTTTTATAATTATCAGACCCTTATTAATTACATTTGAATGTCAGAACATGGTAGATTAAATTGAAATTGCTGAAAGATTTTCATTGGTTTAAGAGAAATATATTGTTAAGTTTCAGCCCACCACCTTCATTTGACAAGTGACGTAGCTTTTAATTATTTCTCCTACGTATTATATCTTGCTGCCTGCATTTAATAAAAGTAACTTGTGGTAGGCAATTAGCTGCTTGCATTTAATTAGGTGGCAACTTGTTACATATATCTAGTTGTTTTTTTCAATTGAAGTGACTCCGTGTTCATATAATCACTCTTTGCAGGGGTGCATAGCATCTGGAGGCCACAAATCTTTCTTGAGATGTTTTTGAGTTCTCTTTTGCTTGGAAAACACATAATCACTCTTTACAAGTTGACTTCCACAAATCTCAACTTGGAGTGGGGGAAATATTTGCACATTAATATTGCATTTAAGTCCAATTTCTACCTATTGGGGTGAATTTTGAATTGCTTTCATTGACTATTGGATCTACCTCTCTATGATTTTATGATAATAAGATAGACATATAACATGATTTGGTGGAATAGTATTGTTAGACTATGCTTTGGTGGAGTGATCTTTTAAATATTTTTCTACATAGCCAATTATTTGGTTTGCCAACTTGGAGTGGTATGGAATCTGATTTTTAACATTATAACTATTATTTTTTACATAAACTTTACATGACAAGTGTATTTTTTTGTGAAAGTGATGTATGCTTTATTAATTCCTTGACATAAATCTCATTGCTAAGATTTTTACTTTGTTTGCACATTTGCATCACGAAACTATGGTGGTCTCTCTCACTTGAGAATCACAAGAAAAATTGAGCTGGAGAAGTTAACATTGAACATGAAGACTTGAAAAAAAAAGCATTTTTTAAATGCTTATTGTAATAATCCTAGGGCTTCCATTTTCTACTTTCATTTTCTATTTTAGGCCAACTCACTTTTGTTTTGGGGTTTAAAATTAACCATTGATTTGATGTCTTCAATATTGGTTAAAATTGAACTTAGGCATTTACTAGCTTTCTAATTTGGTCTAAAATTCAACAACAAACTTCACACTTCATCTTGGTGATTTAAAAAGAACTCAATTTTTCCTTTGGGAATTAAAATGAACATGCACGCATTTGGTGTTTTGTAATCTTTTTCACAAAGTAATATCATTTAAAAGGGTGTATGCACTTCTCTCGCGCTTCAAAATGATCTTGGGAATCAAAAGTATTTTTGTGATATTAATTTTTCAAAAATATTGCCTCCACATTTCAATTTGGATCCTAAAATTGAACAAAACATCTTGCGAGTGTGAGTGGAGCATATTACGTACATTCTCTCTCTTTGTGTTGCAACAAAGATTGATTGAGCATCGTATTTTTTTGCTCACTTTGTTTATTCCTAGAGGACCTTACCTTGTGGGAAAAAGTATCACCATGGAATGACCTAACCGGTAACACACTAAAGCCAAGTGTATTTCTAGCTGGTATTTAGTGTGGGATAATATCGAACAAAAGCCCAAGATCACGCCGTTGGTTCTAACGAGAAGGGAAGTAATGGTCTCTCACCATGTTGGGTCAACTCCTACAAACAGAAAGTCTAAATTAAAACCCTTGTTGTAGAAAGGCCAAAATCCCTATCTATTTGTTGGTGCTTGAGAACGGTCGTTTTGAAGCCACCCCACACTTTTACAATTTTTAGTAGAAATGGAAAGTATGCCATGGGAGTTTCATGGGTACCGATGCTTGGCTGCCCCGTATAAGTGAGTGCCATGGAGGGGAGCTAGTGGGGTCAAGCATCTAATCGTTCGCTAAAAGTAGTCATAGCTAGACTTGTCCAAGTGGGGATTCAACAAATATTGTCTCAAATATCCATAGGGTTGTGCATGATCTTAACCAAAACACTTTGCTTGTTCATAAACATTTGAAAACAAACATTCAACATTTTCATCAAATATCAAACCCTCTAGGAAGCAAATATATTTGACAAAATTTATGTGTTATTGCTTTCCCTTGGGATTTCATCCTTAGAGGTTTCTAAAAAATTGGATTTATATCTCAATTTGCTTGCTAAAGTCAACAATAGGGAACTATTGCCTTAATTTCCTCGATTTACACATATTGGACTTTGTGGGATGAAAAGGAATTAGGACATTAGACATCCACTTTGAAAACCTAATCAAGAGAGTGTTTGCGGTAAGAATAACTCATTAAGCAAAGTTAAGAAACAATTGGACCCCACACATATGCTTGGTATCTTTTGGTCATATGGTTTGAACAGCTATTAGGGAAAAGCATGTTCTTCAATATCTTGGTCTTGTAAACAAGGTCCTTCTTAGGTTCATTTAGGATCAAATAAAACACTTCATTCATCCAAAACATTTATCATCTCATCTCACAAACAACTTTAGACCTTTGGAAACATCATTGTCTAGACTTGGGTACATCATTAAACCAAATCAAAATTATCTGTTTAGTTAGGTGTGTGTTGATGAATCCTTCCTCACACACTTAGTTAAATTATCACCTTTTTGAACAAGTTCATCCTAAGATCACATCTAACATCTTAGGTTTTACAAGCTCATTATCCAATCAAAACCAATGCAATCACAAATCCTAAAGTCTAGCATTGATCCAAAGTTTTTAAAAGTTCAATGCTCATATCATTCACCCCTTTCATCCTTCATGTCATCATTGATCCTAAAAACCTTAGGGGTCACTTTTGCAACAATGGTCAAAATACAAGAAAAACATGGAATATAAACTTAACTCATACATCATGAGTACTCCAAATCAACCAAACTTTCAAATTCTTATGAAACCAATGGGTTATCAACACTCACATTTATATAATCCATACATGGGATCATTATCTCCTACAAACCTCAATGGTACAAAAAATGTGAGTATGCCCAGTCAAATTTTTGGAACGCCTTTCTTGATGGTAGATTTAAATCCAAGTCTAGACCTACAAATCTATCAACCAAACAATAAATGCATGAGTATTCAACAAAACAACATCATCCCACCAAATCCATACATGCCAAACATGAATATACCAAGTACAAGTTTTTCAAACATGAACATTTCAAATCCACACTTGGTAAACATTGGGATAGATATGTTTGCAAATCATACAAATGTTGCTCAAAGTCCAAACAAGATGATAATGACTCCATGTATTGATCCAAGTCAAGGTAACACCATGCAAAAATCGTGCTACCTAAATCAAGAAATGCGATTCCCAACCACAACAATGTTCAATTTCAACCTATAATGCCAAATCCAAGCATCATCCCAAATTAGAACATTTTCCAAAATTAGATTGTCCATGATCCCATGCAAACACCACAAGTGTACATTCCAAATCTGCTCGAACAAAAGCCAAATCAACTATATCAAGGGTTTCAAGATCAGATT
>VDFB02291213.1:0-21888 GCA_007258455.2 Sequoia sempervirens | reverse complement strand
AAGATACAAAATCTTTCCTGCTTAAATTCATTTCTCACTTTAACTAGGGTTGAGTCCTCAAAGGATTTGAAATGAGAATCAACATAGTTTATCAACCTTTTTAACTCACTAGAGGTGGAACTTGATGAGTCCAAATCATGCATAGGTAGTAGTTTCTGTAGAACTCTAGAGGAAATTTTTAATAGCTCACTATCTTCAATGTAGGATTTCAATATTTTCTCATTTTCTTTATCTTGAGCTTTTTTGGTGACTTTCAATATCTAAATTGGAGATAAAGTAGATAAATTGATTGAATTCTCATCAAATTCAGAATCTGATTCTATGTGCTACTCCAATAAGGATACATTTTCTTTATTTGGATTGATTGATGGCTACTTACCCTTGTCAGATTTAGACTAAACTTCTAGAATGGATTTTGGAGTTTCCTTTTCTTCAACAGGCACTTCTCTACCTTCAACAATCTCCTCACTTTGGTCCTTAGATACTAAAGGAGTCTCAATATTTTCAATAATGGGAGGAGTCAGAGTATCCTCAAATAGTGGAGAATCAAATACATTTATGTCTTCCACATTCTCATTTTTTTCTCCTAAAACCTCTATTTCCTCATCTTCATTCCCTTCTTTCACTACTTCATCTGCATTTCCTTCTTTTGATTCATTTACTTCCACATTTATTTCTTCATGACCTTTAGTCTATTTAGTATTGACTTCTTCAACATTTTCCTTTTCTTTTGACAAAAATTCTTCCAAAATTACATTGGTTTCATTCTACACAGCTTCGGTGATACCAATCATGAGTTTTTTTATTCTTGATTTGGTTCTAAATTCTTGTTTGACTTTTAGAAGAAGTGATTCCATTTCTTCAATCCCCATTTTAGGACATAGATCAGCAAGAACCCTTTTTCTCAAATTCTCTTTCTCAGTTCTTGTAGTTTCCCTTCTTGACTCCAAAGCTTTATATAGGCTTGTAGGAAAGCTAGACATAATCTCAACAAGAGTTTTATTGAAAGCATTTAGATGCTTAATTGTAGCTTCTTCAAAATCCTTTTTACCAGAATCATCAAAAGTCTCAAATAGATCATAGAGAGGTTTGAGATTACCATTAGTTATTGCTACATTTTCAACTTCTTCCACAAACGTGTTGGGCTTGACAATTTTGGGATTCTTTTGAGCTTCTTCACTTTTCCTAGAAGACTTCCTTGGTGATTTTAAATGGTATATATAGCCACATGAATTCATCATGCATTCTGCTCAGAATGTATTGAACCCACTCATCCTCCTCAAATATGGGAAATTTTACAAATTGTGCAAATTTCTTGTCCACTAGGGTTTGGAATTTAGGATTCACGAAGAAGTCATCTTGCACTATGTGGTTAGAGTATAATTTTAGTAGCTAAGCACTACCCAAATCTTCAATTTTTGCATGCACATATGCCCTAATATCCTCGATGTGTAGAACATCATACGACATGGAGGAAAATGCACCTAAGGGCTCAGTGTCTATCGATTTGTATGGATGTAACTTAAACTTTGGACGTATCCTATCTTTGACTTCAACCAATAGTGGGGTAGACATGATTGATAGAACAAAAATTTACAGGTTTTTTCTACATATACCTTTTGGAGACAAAATGAAGGTTGATTCACAGATTCCTTTTTGAGCTTGAATCTCCTTTCCACTTTAGCAAGGGTTACCTTAGAGAACTTTAGAATTCTTTCACTTGAATGCAATGTGACAAATGAGAGTGAAAGTGGTTCTTTTATTGTCATCGAACTTAACTTTATAATTTTTGCAATGAATGCTCTTGCCCTAATTTTGCAGGATTTCAGACTCTTTATATTCTGAGACAAACAATTTTTGTGTGGATCAACAATAATCCTCATTGATACCTTAGCTTCATTCCACAACATCTGAAGAAAAATTGATTTCCTACTGGACTCATCTGAATTCTAGTTCTAACCACTTGCAGGGGATTCAAAGATTTTCTTGACAGCCCCCCCTATGGAAAAGACCTACAATTAGTTTCCAGAGGCATTACCAGAAGAGACTTCTGGTGCAAATCCATTTGTTTCTATAGAGGGGTTCTTCCTCACCCATTTCTTTTGCATTTGCTTCTTTATTTCATCTGTAGTGATCTTTCCTTTTACCTTAACATCTGGTTGCATGTTTTGTTTTACCGGACCTCTTCTATTCCAACAAAATTTGGAGGTGTGACCAATTTTATTGCAATTGTAGCAAACAACATTTCTCTGTCCCATCCAATTGTTCTACTGGCTTTGTCTTGATTTGCATTGGTTAGCAACATGTCCAAATCTATTGCAGCATAACATTTGATGTCTCTATGTAAATTATGCATCATAATTCTACACTCACTTGACTTATGACCATACTCATGGCAATTAAAGCATTGACTTGAAAATGATGGTCTACTTGTGTTCATCTTACTCCTACACTAAGAGGCCATATGACCAAATATGTTACAAGCATAACAGTAGCCATTAGATCTTTAAGCATTGGGTTTCCTTACCAGATTCCTCCTGGATTCATTCACTTGGTTTCCTTGTTTGAATTTTCCTTTTCTGAAATTCTTTTGATCAGGTCTTCTTTATCCAGATCTAGAGCTTTCTCCTTCTTCATATCCAAGACCTCATTTATCACCATCAATTATTTGACCTTTAATCAATTCATCAAGCTTGGCTAAGCTTTCTTTGAATTTTTCCTTAAACTCATTTGTTGTAGCAAGTTCATCTCTGAGATCATCAAGTTGTTTTTTAATCTCTTCTTCATTATTCTTGGTTTGTTCCAGCTCATCTTCTAGTTGGTTGCATTGTTCAGACTTTTTTCTCAAGGATTGTGCAAGCTTTTCTTTATTTGTCTTTCTATCCTCTAACTCCTTGGTCATCTTTATCATGATGGATTCTATCTCAGGCTTCAAGGTAGCATTCTCTTGGGAAAAATTTTCACATTCTTCTGTTTTCTCCTTTAGGGCTTGACCGAGTTGTTCATCTTCACTGGTTTTATTCTTCTGCTTGAGCTGACTAGATAATTTCTTTCTTTTCTCCCTTGATTCATTGATTTTTCTTTCAATGACTAGATAATTTTTTTTGCATTTTCAAGACTTTCTTGTAGTTCCCGAATCTCAGATTTTGACTAGTCAAGATCATCCAAGGCCACCATGAGTTGCTATTGCAGACTACTTGTATCCATTGAATATACTTTCCAAGATCTCCCCAAGCTATTAGGATTCTTTCAAGGAACCTGGCTTTGATACCAATTGTTGGAAACAAGCTACATTGGGAGGCGAGAGGTGAATTAGTGTTCTACAAAAAATAATTCTTTAATTCTGATATTTAATCCACTTAACACAATCAAAACCAATATGCAGAAATAGAAAACAAGAAATCACACAACCATAACACAAGGTTTTTCATGTGGAAACCATGTAAGGGGAAAAGCCATGGTGGATGGCCAATCCACAATAAGTTCTGATTATACTCAAAAGAATTATTACAAAATGGGAATGCACTTGAATTTGGGATCACTTCCTAGAACTCACTGCTCAAAATGGGGTTCACTGCCCTTACAAAATTTTGGAATAGATACAAAAGAAAATGAATTGAGATAATAGCATTTACCAATTCCTAATTAAAATTTCGTCTCCACAATCCAAAATGGTGATCTGGTGAAGCTATCAAACTAGATGCCCTGTTCTATCAGTAACACTACCAATAACACAATTTTCATTTCCTCTGCTAGTCCGTCTGAATGCATAACTATGGAAAAAAAAGGGTGACTTTAGTTGCCATCAATGATAATACTAGAAGCCAAAAATCATGTCCACTTACATCATATGCCAACACATACCTCATCACAGGTTGACATCAAGTGATTTTGAATAAAAACCTGAAAGGAAAATTTAAAAAAAAATGAATTTGGAGCCAAGCGAGACTCATTCGCCACCCATGGCAAATGGGTCCCACCTAGGACCTAAAAAATAAGTGTTAGGAATTAAGTTGTATTTAATGTTATTTGTCGGGTTAACATTCAAAAATACACTTAATTAAAGCATATAAGGGCATAAAAGGGTCAAATAAAGCATAATAAAGTTGTATATATGGTGAAGACGTGCCTAGAAAAGTGTGAAATCTTGTTACAATACTTTACAAAACTTCAAAATAGGACTTGTTTAGTGATGAAAAGGTGAATTTTTAGGTGAATTATAATGAATAGAGTCTAGAAGAATGTAGAAATGTCTTACAAAACTTCACAACACCTTCACAAGATGTCATTATTTGAATTTAGTACCTAAATATGCATGTTCAAGCTATGTTACAACATAAAATCAGCGAAAAATATATCAAATACCATGACACAAGACCTAAAAGGCCATGAAAATGACAAGGGGCCATTTTTCTATAGCACATTTAGCCCTCACTATAGTGAGAGGATGAACTTGCTTCAAATTCACACTAAAGTAGCCATGAACATCGAGAGAAGGGTTAAAATGCACTTGCATTAGCAAGATGGAAGGAAAACAATCAAGAGGGATGATCAAGCCCCCAAGATGAAGATCCCATGGAAAACTAGACATAAGAACAAAGGAACACACAAGTGTTGAAATGAAAGAATTGAATGAAGCTTTGATCATCAATCCAACTAGTTATGGATTAGATCTAGGATAATTTTTTGAAAAAGAGAATGTGTACTCACTCTAGGGTGACAAAACACATAATGATCCACTAGGTGATAAATCCCAACTATACTCACTCTAGGGCCACAGAACTTTTGGCTATTCATAGGGTGAGAAATCCCAAAAGGTAAGATACATATGCTAGTTGTTATACACTCACAAACAAAAGGGTGGCTATGGGGAAAAGTCATATCACTAGGTAGGCTTCCTGCTCAACCATAATAAAGTTACACCTGCTAATAACTTTAACAAGGTGCAACAAAGAAAATATTCATGAATAAAAAGAAATGTACCACAATCATGCAAGTTGCGTTATGCAAGGTGGAAAAAGATGCAAAAATGTAAAATGTAAAATATGTTCAAAGGAGTCTTGTTCAATTCATGCAAAGTCAGTCACTTACGAGACATTGTGTCTAATGTCTCCAAAACAGGACCAATCAAAGAATAGTATATTCACAACTTAGGTGATGCAATGTGTCGCATTAGGCCATAAAAAGGAATGTAATATTCTAAGATAGATCACAATTATGAAGGACATCATACCTAATGTCATCCACAAAGTGACAAACACATCATATAAATGACAAGGCTACAATAAGAACCAAAAATGCACATGAATTATGGTAATGTATGCTCCCTACTTTAAAGGAATTTCTACACATCATTCTGTGAGCAATTACTTTAAATTAGAGAAGGAAAGAAAAAGCAAAAAGAAAACTAGACGTGAAAGATAACTTGGAAATCCCTATGCCAAGTCATATGTTTCAAAGTTAGGCTATGTCATGTCAAGGAAAATGAAAAACAAAGAAAGGGAGTTGTCCCCCAAAAAAGAAAGCACACCAAACACATAAGGGATCTATGGATTTGGGGTAAGTATTTTTGTTGCTGCAATGTGTTTATGAAAGAGCTCAGAACTGTCATCATTCCCCCAAAGCATATAGAACTAGAAGAATGACACAAAGAGAGTGAAAAAAAAGAAAAAGAAAATATGGTTTGGGTCAACATGGAAGAGACATTGTGGTCTCAACACTTTGCATCATCCCCAAAAGGCAAACACAAGCAAAAAGAAAGAAAATGAAAAGGTCAACAAAGAAAAACGTGGGTCAACATAGGAAGGATGCATTTCCAGGTCTCAATTCTTTACATCATTCCCAAAAAGGAAAACACAAAAAAGTGAAAAAGACAAAGACCTTTTAGATCAGCCGGAAGACATAGGGCATCTCGCTTCGTCATCTCAAAAGGAAAACCCTCGGCTCCGTCGACAAAGGACCTTTGGATCTGGAAGATACCGGGGCATCTCTTTACATCATCAAAAGAACATAAGATAAAGGCTGTAGATAGAAGAATAGAGATACAAATAAAGTGTATGAAAGAGAGGGAACTAAATTCATGATATAGGGGAACATGGTAGGGTATGTGCAAGGTCATCATGGAAAAAATCGGCCCTTAAGTGGCAAAAAAAATAGAAAAATCAGAGTTAGGAAACTTGGCGTAAAAATTTGAATAAGTTATCTATATTATTTCAAAAATATGTAAGAATAGAATTTGTAGAAAATTGAATGTAGTTTCTAAAATACTAGGTTTATTTAAAAATAAATAAAATCTATTTGGTGAAAATTTGAAATTTCAATGTAGTAGTACTTAAGTTTCAGGGAAAAAATAAGAAGTAGGTGTCTGTGGTACTATAAAATGATAATATTTTTTATAAGATTTTATATATAAGTAAAGAATTGTGTCGAGATGTGATCCATATCTTTTTTATGATTTTTCAAGTAAATAATTAATTTAGATTTTTTGTTACAACTTTAAAAAAATAAAAAGCTGCTATGTCTAACCACTTTCACTTAGTCAAAATTTCAAGAATTCCGGTACTGTTTTTAATCCTATAATGTGGAAGCATAGAATGTGATGCATGTTTGGGATTTAAAAATACTTATTGATATTTTTGAAGCTATAGATTTTTCAATCCAGCCTATCAATCAAGAATTTAGTCATAATTCAAATTGAAAATGAATAATAATTGGCTATTAGAGATTCAGAAATTATAGCATAATTTATATTGGTGACTGAAAATATCCTTTAAAACCCTTTACCGTTTCACCATCCAATTTTGGGTAAAAAAAAAAGTCATCAGCCACACCCATCCTTAGCCCACTTTTTGGCCCATCATGATCTTGCATACCAATACACATAAAAGAGGAAAAAAAAGGGGAAGAAATAAAAGAAAAACATAAAGATAATTAGGAAAATGCAAGTCAAGCATCTAACAGTCATCATACAATCATGTTCGGTCATAAATGCAAAAGGGTGGTTGTTGTCAAAACCATAAATTACCAGTGCAAACCGAGATACATACGGTTCTTCCCACTTGGTCGCAGGATTTATCTTCATCATTAGCAGATGAAAATAGAGAATTCGTTGTTATGCGCCTATTCATCTATTTTTGATAATATTGCTTCAGCATGTTGGCAGCGTTGGCGCATCACATCATCATCATCTCATCATCAAGATTAATGATAACATGAGGACGAAGGGTGATTTCTAATGATGGATGTATCAAAAGTTGTGGTTGTTCGATTTGTTCATTTTGTTGTGATTTTTGCACTAGACTATCTTGTGGCATGTCAGGAGAAGGAGGGTGGTAATCTATTACTTCTATCAAAGGTAGAGGTTGATTTTCTTTATTTTCTTATAGGTGAGACTAATGAGCAAGGAGACGATGATGATGCCTACATTCCCTAGCACCATGATTTTGTTTAATTCTATTTTGGAGTTGTTGAGGTGTAAGAGAAGATTGAGGAATCATGGGTCTTCTACTTCTGAAGAGGGAAGAATAAAAGAAACTGAAGAGGATGGATCAACCACTTTCTCTTTTGCTTTATACACTTGTTTAATAAGAGGAGGGATGATAAGAGTTGGTTCATTTTCCCTTGGTCACTTAAACGATGGTGGGGAATTTTCTAAGGGTGGCTGTTCAAGATATTGTATGGTTTGTTCAATGTTGGACTCGGGTTGAAGCATGGTTTCATCTATGACAGAAGGTGTGGAAGTAGACAGGGATGCATTATGAAGAGACAATTCAATTATCTTTTTGGCTTTTAATTTTTGGTAGGTTATGAAAAAGAAGTCTTTCATGGTGTGATGGGTTCCATGGGTTCAAGCCAAAAGGATTCTAATGAAAAGTTACCTTTAAATGATAAGGGATTAAAGCCACTATGGTGTAAGGTAAATATCTCATTTCCATGTGGAAACTTCAAACACTTGTGAACAACCAATGGGACCGATTTCATTGAGCAAAGCCAAGGGTGGCCCAACCACAAACAAAATTGGTCAAATTGTACAAGAATAATTGAAAATTTTACATATGAAGTTTTAGGTCCAATTTGTAAGGGGAGTACAATCAATCTGATCATACGACATGCAAAACTCGTATGTGTTTTAATCCATGCAGTTAGTTTATTATAATCATCTTGATATAGCTCATGTAAGACAAGAACTCCTCTGTGATCACATTCTCGCCACGAGCGAGATCTATTAATATCCCATTAGTGGGATTATCATAGATTTTTCCAGCTATGTAGAGAAGACCATCAAGAAGCTTTTGTAGTATACATTTATTAGAAAGAGTGATATCAAGAGATCTAGTGGTTTGGCCCTTATGAGGGATAATGTCTATTGTAGCCACAAGTTGATCCATAGGACTATCTTCAATAATAGGTGGAGGTATATCATGTTGTTCATTGTGTGTATCAATAGTCATTACATTAGTTTTTGAAGGATCACTAGCCTTGACAACTGAAGTAGTGTGTTTAGGCATACAACTAGTGAAAATTTGTAAATTCTAGTTAGGGGGTGCAACAGACTTATTGCCTTGACCACTAACACCCATAATGGACAAATGGCCTTAATCAATGAGGTCTTGAACTAAACATTTTAGATGCTTGCAGTTTTTAGTGTCATGTCCATTCTAGTGATGAAAATGAAAATAAGCATTAGGTATGAAGGTGGGTGGTAAGGGTTGGTTTGAATCAAGTGGTCTAACGGGTGGCAAAGTAAGCATGCATTGTTGAATTAATTGGTTCATTGTGTTATGGAGGGTATCGGGTAAGGGAGTAAATTGTTTTTTCGAGTCCCCATAGAACTATAAGGAACCGCTATTTTAATAGTTGCCACTTGAGTTTGAGCTGGTTGGGTTGGTTGCAATTGTGAAGGAGGAGGTCGATTGAACTATAAAAAGCCTCTATTTTCTTTGCAAATTTTTTGTGTATTATTTTCATTTTGATTTTTTTGTTTGGGTTTTTCAGCTCAATTAGAAGTAGATTTGGAATCACGATTTGAAACCAAGTTATAGTATTCACACAAGGTTGTGCATAAATGCATAAGTGAAGGGAATTTCATCTTTGTTAGCTTATCCTGAAGGTGTGTGTACAAGTTTTTGATAAACATCTTTTGCAGATGTGCACCAGAAATCTTGACAACAGTTTAAGCATACAAGGATTTGTATCGTGAGATAAAATCCGTAACTACTTTTTCATCTATGATTTGTCTACATCTCACGAGGTCAACCATTATCTTTTTAGGGGTCATGTGAACTTGAAAGTGACTAATGAAAGAATCCACCAATTCATTGAATGAATGGATGGAATGATTGGGCAAGTTGGAAAACCATTCTAATGCAATATCTTTCAAGGTCCTTGGAAATGTCTTGGCTAGCAATTTATCATCAAGGAAAAAGTCACTACACAAATTTATATAAGCATTAACATAGTTGACAAGGTCTCCTTTACCTCCGTATTTCTCAAACTGAGGCATTTCTATCCCTTGTGGCATTAGGGTACGTAATATTTCTAAGGATAAGGGGTTGCTATAAACATGATATGTAGTTGGAGTGGATTGACCTTGGATAATGGTGGAAAGTTGATGTTGCATGGATGAAATGGTATTAAGGAGTTGTGTAAGAACATGATCGAGGTAAGTGGGTTGAGGTGGAAGAGAAAAGGGTGATGGAGTTTAAGTGATATTAGGTGAAGTGAAAGGAATACTATGAGGTGTGAAGTTGGTGGAGGGGACTTGCGATGCCACAAAAGAAGTAGAAATGCTAGGTGGAATCAGGAAAGAAGTAGCTGCATAATTAACTTGTTGCATAGTTGTGTGGACTTGTGGATTGGTATAAGTTGGTATAGATGCTATGGTTGAATGGGGGGGAACTTGAGGTCCTCCTTAGCTTATAGGAATGTTTTTGGATTGAGTATTAGAAGAGGCATGTTTATTGTAAATCTTGGTAATTATCTTCATCACTTGTAAGCCATCATCACTTTCAATCAAATGATGAAGATTGTCAATAGTAGGTATGGCACCAGCAGAAATGTTTTCAAGTGACAAATCTTGTTGTAAATGTGCAAAATCCTCATGAATACTAATGACCTTGTCTTGCAAGAGGGAATTGTTCTGCATGTCAACATTCATTGGATGGAAAGGTGAAGGCATAGAAGTGGTATTTCTAGTGCCTAATACACCATTAGCCATACTAGGGGTAGGATCTCGTGAGGTCCCAGGGTCCACAACGAAAGTGCTATCGTTGGAAGCCATGAGTTGAGAACTTCTCACTAAAGTATTATCAACGGGGCACCAAACATTCATATAAGTACCACAAAGGAGGGATGAATGCAAATGCAAGGTAATCTAAGATGTCTAATATGAAAATAATAGAAATGTTACTAACTATATAATAGAGATCTAACTACATAAAACAAAAATGCAAGAAAATACTAGAAAAATGCTAGAAATGCTATGTAAAAAATGGAGAGGGACTGATTCACCTAGGGTGGTGAATGAGTCCTAATATGATGTTTTTTTGTGTTTTTTAGAATTTAAAGATGAATTTAATGCTCTATAGAATGTATTCAAGGATGCAGAATGAAAATTTTCAAAATTTTCAATAAGATGCAATGCAATTTGTTAGCTCTCAAAAACGCAAGTTCAAACCACGAAAGATTGCCAAGCTTTCACAACGTTTTAGGGTAACAGACAAGGTCAAGAGTATTAGACCTTCTACTCTTCAGGTACTGCTAGACCTAGGTGGGTGTACCTATATGAATTGGGCAGACTTGATGTGCTTATCTTTCTTGAAATGTTTTCCCACAATGGTAGATAGGAGTGAAAAAATGAATTCAAACTTGATACAAATAGCAATAGCAATCATCTAAATCTAAATCCTAAAATGCTCAATTAACAGATGTAAAGGAAATAAATGAATCTAAATGGTGAAATGCAGAGATTAGTGCCTTATTGGGTATGAGGAGTCAAATGAAATAGAAATGGGCAACTTATTTCTGGAGAAAACTCAAATTGTTTAGCATATGATTTGTTTATAACTTGTATAAACATGTAGGATTATGACTACTGATCTCTACTTTAATAATCCAGATGAATCTCCCTAATTACTGTGATCAACTAAGAGGATTTAATCTCTCCTTGAAAGATCCAATCAATTAATCACACATATACAACAAATGTGTATTGATAAACTAAAAATAAACTTGTTATATCAATTTAGACAACCAGAAAAATCAACTTGGAGACAGCCTAGTAATACTTTTAATAAATCTAACAGACAATTAACACCAAAAATGAGCCACAACATCAACTGATTCTCATTAAAAACTCCATTTTGAAAGCATGAATCATGATCTCTGTTCTGTGGAAAAAATCTTATCCCACTATATATTCTCTACCTTATCTACTCTAAAAATCTGAAAAAATTCCCTTATTCACAATCGAGAATGAACATTTATATGCCAACATTTGAATAGGCACATCATTTCATATTCCAATGTCAGAAAACAGTTGCAATCGGGCCAATTGATCATCACTAAAACAGTCGCTGAAACAACCTAGTAAGTATGCCAAAGGAAATTAAATTGCTGTCTACCTGTGTTCTTATTCGCTTTCGCCATGACTTTATAGTATCGAGAAAACCTCATATAGATTTCATTACGTTTCCTCGAAAGCCCTTTTTCCTCTTATATGTCACTGTAACCTTCAACCATCGAGGAAACATCATGTAGACAAGTCTTTGTTTTTCCAAAATTCACCCACCATCTTGTGTCACTGAGACAAAACTATTCTCTCACCAAAATGTAATCTTCTATCTCATGCGGGTCGCCATGACTTACTGTTATTAGGGAGACCTTATACAGAATACCTTTTGTTTTACCGAAAGCACTGAGTTCACCATAGATCGCCAAGAGAAAGCAATTCTCACACCGACATAATCCCCATGCACATTATCGGCGAGACATATCAATGTCAGGGAGACCTCTTGTAGAATGCTTTGAGTCATACCGAAAGTCTTCATCCAAACTGATTCGCTGAGACAAGTCAATTCTCATGCCGACAAAGACCCCTTTTTTTTCCATCGGCGAGACCGAAGGTCACTCGTCGAGACCACATACCGATATCACTAACTCCTACCGATATGCTCCTTTCATCCTTAGGTCACCAAGACAATGCCAACCTCTCACCGAAAACCATTCATTAGACTTCGTTGGCAAGACCCAACGGGCTCGCCAAGACTTTACATCGAAGCTCATAAGTCTTACTGAAGTGAATCCTCCCGCCACCGGTCAATGTGACATTGTAAAATCTCCAAGACCCTTCACCGAAAGCAACACATCTTGACGATATGAATCTTTACTATGCTTGTTGGTGAGACCAAAAGGGTTCGTTATGACATTACTCCGAAGACTTTTAACTCTTGCTGATAAGTCAATCCTTCTACCTCTAGTCGGTGAGACAATAAGACCTCTCCATGACTTCACACCAAAAACCCCTTGTTTGGCCGAAATGAAACCACATGTATTATTCGGTGAAACTCCTCCCGATATGTATTCCTTTATCAGCGGTCGGAAAGACAAGGTGAGTTCGCCAAGACGTTGCCCCAAAGAAAATCTCTCACCGATGAGCACCCCTTTGTCATTGGTTAGAAAGACAATAAGGTCTCCCCAAGACCCTATCCCAAATACCATGGCTATGGCCAAAGTAAGTCCACATGAGCTAATCGACAAGACACATCGAGTTCACTGTGACATTATATCGATGCTAAAATATTTTGCCGATATGTTCCTCCTGCTGCAGGTCGATAAGAAATGAAGTACCCGGTGAAATATTACCCCGATGACCCTTGGCTCTTGCCGATACATCTTCTATCGCCGAGAGCATGAAGAGGTCCTACCGAACAGCCTGTAGGTAAAATCCAATCGATGTGATATAAAAGGAGTCTTGCTGACAGACCTGAAGCATACAAATGTTAGCACAAAAACAACATGGGTCGGGGAGACACCCATGAACCTATGCTGATAGGAACTGCAATATGGAAAATGCATGACCCGATGGATTTTGTGGGGCTATATGGAAAAAATGAAAGAAAAATGTACTTGTGGTGGGACTTATTTTGAAAAATATGAATGTGAACAATATGTAAAATCATCAGATTTTTACAGTTCCAACAGTGGCTTCGTCTAGGGATGAGTGATAGTAAGATCATTGCAAGGATCCAAATCTTTGGGTGAGCAGACTAGACACAAAATGATGACCAATGAGCAGAAATGGAATGAATGGCAATGAAAATGAATGCAAAATGGAGATTGAGAAAACCCTAAACTACTATACATGGAAAATTATTTTGAAGAAGAAATCGAGTTGTCCGTAATAGCGGCAAGAGTCTGTTCCTTTTATTTCCTAAGGTACTATGCATGGAAAATAATTTTAAAGAGGATCATCAAGTTTTCCATGCACTAGCAGCCCTTACTCCTCTATGTTACTCAAAAGAGAAAAATATTTTAAGAAATTTCCATGTACAAGAAATTCTTGATCTTCACCAGCCATATTCTATAGATATTCAAGGTCTTCACCTTTCTTTCCAACCACAACAAAGGTCCGGCCACAAAGCTTCAAATTTACCATGCTTTCCTTCTCGGCACCTTGTGTTCCCACATGGTATAGATCACTTTCTTCAAATTTCCCTATCCTTTGTTTTTTGTCAAATAGATATTCCATCTTTTGTGTGCAGTAGCTTTTATGTTTTGATTTTGGGAAACTCTCCTTATTTCATCAAGTTTAGTGGTGCTCCATTCTTTTCCTCCATAGGTTTAGGAACATCCAAATCTTCCTAAAGGAGAAACTTATAGACTAGTAACAAATTCTGCAAAGGCATCCTGGCTTGTGTTCCATACACTATTTTGAATGGGGACTTCCCAATTGCCTTCTTCACAGTGATTCTATCAGCCCATACAGCCAGTCTTAATTTTGAATCCCAAGCTTTATTGTTCTAACCTAACATTCTTCTTATAATTTTCAGAAGACTCTTATTACTAGACTCTGCTTGACCATTAGCCTATGGATGATAAGGGGCTGCATAAGAAATGGCAATACCATATGTGCTTACAATTTTTTGAATTCATCTGTCCGAAACACATCCATTGTCATTGATCAATCTTATGATGTGCCAAATCTAATTAATGATGTTGTCCATTAGAAAATTTATCACAACTCTACTTGTAGCTTTGTTTAGTTGGGGATTGCTTCTACCATTTGAGTAAAATAATTGGTGGCCACCGGTATCACCCGATGTCCACCACTTGGAATTTCTTGTATCTCTCCAATGAAATCAATTCCCATTGATGAAAGGGGCATCAACCTATAAAGGGTCGAGAAGTGGAAGAGCTCGATACTTTAGTTTCCAAAATTTCTGGCAGGCTTCACACTTTCTTACATATATAAAAGAGTCATTAAAAACCTTCGGCTAGTAGTAACCTGCCTTGAGAATTTTATGCACAGTTGTCTTGGCTGAGTAATGTCCTCCACAAACTCCTTCATGCATTTCACTTAGGACATGTTTAGCCTGAGACTCATCAAGACATAACAACAATATACCATCCCTGTTCTTCCAAAATAGATCTCCATCCATAAAAACATACTTAGATTCCTGCAACTTCAACATTCTTTTCTCATTGTCATTCAATCCCTTTGGACACTTCATCTATTTAAGATAATGCATAACATATGTATACCATTGAGTATGCTCAATGCTTGCAATTGCAGTTCCTTCTTCAACATTGTAGATTTGATTTGCCTCAATATTCGATTCTGTCATCAACCTAGCCAAGCCTTGACCTCTCACAAGTTTGGTAATCTGTATCTCCATGTCAAACTCCTGAATCTTGTTAATCCATTTGCATCTTTTTCCTGTCACTTTAGATTGTGTCAGAATATCCTTGACAGCTGCATGAGGAAAATAAGCAACCACCTTTGCTCCAACAAGATATGGCCTGAGAGCTTTTACAACTTTCACTAGTGCAAATGCCTGTTTTTCCATTACATCATACTTTAATTCAGAGCCCTGTAATGACTTACTGAAGGAGACAGGTTGTTCATGACCATCCTCCTTATTTTGCAACATAACAGTAGTAATAGTATGCATTGAGGCAAATGAAAATATCTCGAAAGGCTTTGCAAAATCCAAAGACTTAAGGACAGGAGCTTCTTTGATGGCCCGTTTGATAGATACAAAAGCTTCCAAAGCCTCTGCAGTCCATTCTACTTTTTGTCCTTTCTTCAACATCTTTGATATAGGTTTTATAATCTCAACAAAGTTAGAAACAAATCTCCTAACAAAATTAATTTTTCCAAAGAATGATTGTATAGCTTTGACATTTCTAGGGACATGAATTTTATCAATAGCCTCAACCCTCTCAGGATCTATCCTTATCCCTTCTTTTGAAACAATGTGTTCCAAGAGCTTACCCTTTGTAACTGCAAAATGACACTTCTTAGGATTCAAGCTAATACCATATTCAAGGGCTTTTATAAATACCTTTTCCAGATGATTAACATGATCTTCAACCTTCTTTGAGTAAGTAGTGAGGTCATCCTGATACACTACTATGATAACATTGATCAAATATGTAAATGCCATCCATAGCTCTTTGAAAGGTTGCTCCTGCATTAGTGAGACCAAATGGCATTTTTATGTATACATACGTTCCCCAAGGAGTTGTAAAAGTCATCTTATATTGCTCAGATTCTTTGACCTTGACCTGGTTGTACCCTAAAAACCCATCCATCATAAACAATAGTTCGTACCCTATCACCTTATGTAATATAGCCTCCATATTGGGTGAGGGATAATTATCTTTAAGGGATGCTATGTTTAGATTTCTGAAATCTACACATAATCTGATGTCTCCATTTTTCTTTCTGACAGGGACTAGATTTGACACCTAGGTTGAATGTTTGATTGGCTTAATGATTCCACCATGTTGAGCTTTGCCAACTTCTCACGCATCTTAGGCTCCAATGTTGGATTATGGGTCTTTGCTTTTGTCTGAATGATTTGTATCACGGCTTCAATGGTATTTCATGCTAAAAATCTTCCTATATGTTTTAAATCTTCATAAGACCAAGAAAAAACACATGTTTGTATTTTCTTAGCAATTCTATCAACATTTTTTTTTGAATCGTAGAAGACTTATCTTTTCCCTATGTACACCTTTCTTGGTGTCATCTCAGTCCCCAAGTTAATCTCTTCAATATCCCCCCTATTTACTGGTGCTTGCTTTATGAGGGATCGATCATTTCCATCGTACACCCTCTCCAATGCCACTAAGCCTTTAGGAAGCTTATTTGTTTTGAGCTGTAAGATTTCTTTACCAAATACCATTTTCTTCCCATCCACTTCTTCAACCAAGGCGTTGAAGTCAATTTCTTGGGCTTCATACTGATCTATACAATGGAGGAATTTTAAAAGATCAGTATCATCATTAAATACTTGCCAACTATATACATTATCAGGCACAACAGGCCTTGTCTTGAATTCAATTTGTGATACCCCAGCCAATGTAATATCATCTCTTTTCAGTGCTACATTTGCTAGAAAATTAGCCATTATGTTCTTTGATCTATCTATCCACTCAATTGAGAAGGAATCAAACAACTCAATTGTATCCCATACAACATTTCTATATTGCTTCAGTCTTCTGTTCTTTGCCGTATATTTTGACTTAATTTGTGAAACAACCAACTCTGAATCCCCTAGAATAGTCAGCAACTTGATTTTGTGTTTCACAGCTATATTCAAACCTGTTAACAAAGCTTCATACTCCACAACATTGTTTGTACATTCAAATGCTAACATAAATGAATACTTAAATGTAACACCCCTAGGTGAAACAAATACTATCCCTGCTCCATTACCTTCTTGACTGCAAGCTCCATCAAAGTACATCTTCCACACATAGTTGCAGTTTTGTGTAGCATGCTTCTCAATTGGATCACTATTGATCAACTCTGGCTGGGCTGGTTCTATATTAAAACTCCCAAGATCAACATCACAACAAAAATTGATTTGATTTTGTGGTACATAATCAACAAGCTGATTCATCCTTGGATCCCTTTACAACTTCACCTCTTGGCCATTTACCAGAATTGTTGCATAAGATAGATCAAATTGAACATTCCCACCAACAGCTGTTGTCCATTGTCTTGATAAAAGCATACCAAACTAAGGAGGGGTGTCTATTACTGTTATATCAATATTATAAGCCACTTGAGGATAAGCAAATAGCTTGACTTCAACATCTTTCACTATACCCACCATAGGAACAGGTCGGTTATCCATCGCATAGCACTTACCCTCATATGTATCCACTCTCATGCCTAGTTGTTTCATCACTCCTACTGGCATAATATTCATAGCAGCACTAGAATCTATCATGAAATTCCTTAACAATTTATTATTTATAAGTAATGTAGTGAAAAAAGGATTGACCTGTAGGGAACTTGTCAATACATTACTCAAACAGATTTCTGAGATATTTACTTCCTCTTGCTTATTACTTGCTTTGGTAGCAACCTTCTTTTAAGAATTCACATGCCTTTCATTTGTTATCAACTGGACAACACTATTTCTGTATTCCTTAATCTTCATCATCTCAAGTAGTGGAACAAACATCTTTACCTAAGATAAAGCCTGAGTGAATTCAAAAGAAGAACTCTCCATTTTAACCATTTTCTTTTGCTCTGGCGCTTCTCCTTTGTTTTCTTCCTTTTCTCTTTTTCTTGGTTGATTAGAATTTTGCATTTCTTTGTGTAATTCCTTCACTTCCTCTTTGTGGACAAGCTTCTGCCTACTTTCATCATATTGTTTATTTTTAGTTTTCTTTGAAGCTCCTTGTGTCATTTTTTGAACCTTAGTAAAGATTCCCCTAGGGACACCTTCCTTCTCATTTACTGTCCTGTTTCTCAAACAATACTTACTCCTTGCTTCTTCAACTGCAACAACAGTTAATCTCTCTATCTCCTCTTTAGTGAGTTTCCTTATGCTGCCCTGAGTAGGCATCTCATCAGAATATTTCTCAGTATAATCTTCCTCAAAGTCAGAAAAGATCTGCTGCTCAGCCATGTGGACATTGTATTTATGATTTGAAACATCATACTCATAACCTTCATCCTCTGAAGATGAGTACCCTTCCTCCACATGGCAAAAAGTGTTTGAAGTTAAGTACACCTTATGATCTTCTCCACTGTCTCCCATCAACATTCCTTCCTCTTGCATTCTTTGGGCTACAACACAATAATCTAGGGAATGTGGCTTATCACAGACTTCACAAAAATAATTGTTATTTACCATATAGGCTCCCTTCTTTCTCAATGGATCAGGAGTTTCTTTGTTTCTAGGCCTATCTATTATAGGTTTTCCATCCTTCCAATTTGTATTATAAGGCATGTCATGCAGCCTTGGCCTTTCATTCTTGTATGCGTTTTCTTGTTTGTATTGATGATTATTAGTTTGTTGGGGAGCCCTATGATTTTCTCTTTTATCAATTATCCCAACAACCCTCCTATTGTTTTCAATTGTTAATGCTATCTTTTGAGCTTCAACCAAGTCTCTTGGGAACCTATTTCTCAGTTCATACCCTGTTTTAGGATCGAACACGTTTAGGTAAACACTTAGTGCTACAGAGTCTGGCAACTTTGATCCAGGAGGTATTCTATTTTGCAGTTTATTGAATTTCTAGTTGAAATCATAAATTGAGTCATTATGATTTTTCTGAATTCACATCAATTCATGAAGAGTAGCATCAGGTGCACTTTGATTCCCATATTGCTCAAGGAATCGGTCATGAAATATTTGGAGAGAATAAATAGAGGCTGTTGCTAGGCTATTGAACCAATCCCTAGCTTCTTCAATAAGAGACATCATGAACAACCTCATATGTAGATCTTCATAAGGTACATCCAAATCTTGAATGAAGGCATTGAAACTCCTTAAATGATCCTCGGAAGTGATTGCATTACTCCCTATGAACTTAGGCACCAAATTTCTCCAACTTCCATCCATAGGATAAGGGTATAATTGAAACCCCGCCAAATCAAATTGTCTGATCATGGTGGTATACTGATGAGGAGGCGGGTTAGGTGGGTACTGGTACATTTGGTTATTATATTGTGTGTTGTGATGTAGCACATGATGCTAACCAGGAGGTGGATGTATATTTGTATATTGTGTGGGAATATGAGGTGGGTTATTTGGCTGTCTGTATTGATTCCCAACTTGATGATGAGGGACCCTTGGAGGCTCAGAAGGCCCTACACCATAATTACCCTGTTTATGAGGTGTTACATATTTTGAGGGGCAACCAGCTGTGTGAGTAATGTTCTGAACCTTATGCAATTTGAATTCTTTCATTGCTTGTATCATCTGGGCTTTCTCTTGCTCTTCCCTCTCCTTTTTTTGAGATTCAAACCGTGCTTTAACTTCTTCATAAGTTAAAGATTCATAATATTCTTGAGGAGTTTCATGATCAGTGGGTCCATTATGATTACCTTCCACTTTTTGGTCATATTCATGCTGAATTATGAGTCGTTCAACTTCAAATTTAGCATGCCACTCTGCCTATTTCTAAGAATCGTGAAAAGGATTTCTTTGATCTTCTGGGGTACAAGGTTCTGCGGTTGAATTATCTATCCATGTATCAAAAAAATTATACGTTTCACCATGAGGTATTGATGATTTGTCTTTGTTCGTCATGCACATGTCTTCACTTACCCCTTTACCCTTGTCAGTCTTGTCATTTTTGTGTGTCCACTTACTACTGCCAATAGGAGCTCGAGAATGACCTCCCCTGTATTGAGATCTTCTTCCATTCATATTTCAATGTTTTATCAAAGTCGCCACTCACTTTCTTAAAAGTGAGAAAATGTTTGTTTTTTACTATTCCTAACAGAGTCTATATTTTGTTTTTGACTCTATAATTAAGGCGCAGATTCTAAAGATAATTCCCTAGTAGAGTCGCCAATTTGTTAGCTCTCAAAAACATAGGTTCAAACCATGAAAGGTTTCCAAGCTTTCACAACATTTTAGGGTAACAAACAAGGTCAAAAGATTTAGACCTTCTACTCCTCAGGTGCTGCTAGACCTATGCGGATGTACCTATATGAATTGGGCAGGCTTGATGTGCTTATCTTTCTTGAAAGGTTTTTCCCACAATGGCAACTAGGAGTGAACAAATGAATTCAAACTTGATACAAATAGCAATAGCAATCTTCTAAATCTAAAACCTAAAATGCTCAAATAATAGATGTAAAAGAAATGAGTGAATCTAAATGATGAAATTGTAGAGACCAGTGCTTTATTGGGTATGCAGAGTCAAATGAAAAAGAAATGGACAACTTATTCTGGTAGAAACTCAAATTTGTTAGCATATGTTCTGTTTATAACTTGTATAAACATGCAGGATTATGACTACTAAGCTCTACTTTAATAATCTAGATGAATCTCCCTGATTACTGTGATCAACTAAGAGGATTTAATCTCTCCTTGAAAGAACCAATCAATTAATCACATAGCCATAGAAAATGTGTACTGATAAACTGAAAATAAACTTGTTATATCAATTTAGACAACCAGAAAAAATCAACTTGGAGACAACTTAGTAATACTTTTAATAAATCTTAACAAACAATTGACACTAGAAATGAGCTACAACATCAACTGATTCTCATTGAAGTCTCCATTTTGAAATCATACATCATAGTCTCTATTTTTTGGAAAAACTATCCAACTGTATATTCTCTACCTTATCTACTCTAATCCAATCTGAAAAAATCCCTTATTCACAATCGAGAATGGACTTTTATACACTAGCATCTGAACAGGCACATCGTTTCATATTCCAATGTAGGCGAACAGTTGCAATCGAGCAAATTTCACATATCAAACTTCAATAGCATTTAGAAATTCTCATATGTCGGCCCACAGTGTTAGAGTCTTTGTTAATCATCACTGAATAGTCGCCAAGACAACATAGAAGGTATGCTCCCTTGGTCCTTTGGTCCCTATGCTCTTTGTGTTTCGCCATGACTTTATAGTATCAAAAAACCTCATATAGATTTCATTACATTTCCTCGAAAGCCCTTTTGCCTCTTATATGTCGTTGTAACCTTCAACCGTCGAGGAAACATCATGTAGACAAGTCTTTTTTTTGTCGAAAGTCACCCACCATCTTGTGTCGCTGAGACAAATCAATTCTCTCACCGAAATGTAATCTTCTATCTCATGCGGGTCGCCATGACTTACTGTTATCGGGGAGACCTTATACAAAATACTTGTTGTTTTACCGAAAGCACCGAGTTCACCATAGATCGCCAAGAGAAAGCAATTCTCACACAGACATAATCCCCATGCACATTATCGGTGAGACATATTAATGTTAGGGAGACCTCTTGTAGAATGCTTTGAGTCATACCGAATGTCTTCATCCAAATTGAGTCGCTGAGAAAAGATCACACTCTCGCCGATAAGGTCCCATTTGTTTTCCATCGATGAGACCAAAGGTCACTTGCTGAGACATCATACCGATATCGTTAACTCCTACCGATATGCTCCTTTCATCCTTAGGTCACCAAGACAATGCCAACCTCTCACCAAAAACCATTCATTTGACTTCATCGACAAGACCCAACAGGCTCGCCAAGACTTTACATCGAAGCTCATAAGTCTTACCGAAGTGAATCCTCCCCCCACCGGTCGGTCTGACATTGTAAAATCGCCAAGACCCTTTACTGAAAGCAACACATCTGGCCGAAATGAATCTTCAATGTGCTTGTCGGTGAGACCCAAAGGGTTCGTTATGACTTTA
>VDFB02291211.1:0-64489 GCA_007258455.2 Sequoia sempervirens | reverse complement strand
GTTATTATTGTATTCCTTTAGCTTACATATGCACATAGAGTCATATGGGTGCTAAAGTGGGGGCTAAATGTAGTGTAGAAAATTGTGCACTCTTGAAAAAAGAGGCAATTTCACAATTAATTTGGACCTGTTTTGGCACCCTTGCATTAATCACCTTTTAAATAACCACTTATAGGCCCCTAAGACCCATTATTTTGGATCTCGAGGCTCATTTCACTCAAAAATCATGTAAAATCATTCAAAACACTGAAAATCCCGAAAACCCACCTCAAAAAGCTAAGGTGGGACTCATTCACCACCTTGGGCGAATGAGTCCCCTTAAGTGTGGCAAATGAGTCCCATTTGGGGTCTTTTTCAAATTTGAGCTGGAATTCACCAATTTAATTCAAGTCTTTGGTGAATGTTGGCCTTTGAGATCTAAATAATGGTCAATTAGATGTCAATGCTTATAAAAGCAAGCTTCTAAGTCATTTTTCAATCCAAGTATCTCTAAGTCATTTTCAAGAGAAAAATTCAAGATTCAAGTGTTAAGAATCATTCACAAGAGCATTCAAGCTTCAAGAGCAAGTAAAGTTGAAACATTGGAGCAACATTATAGCATTTTTGTAGGTCTTCAAGCTCACTTTCAATCAAGATCTAGCATTGTCAAGGGTTGATTATGGATGCCTATGGTGAATCATGATGGATTCTAGGTTGGGTAGATGTAACTAGCCATCAAGCCAAACCTAAAGACTTGTTTTCTAAGTGATTCCATCTTCCATTGTCACTCTACATTCAGCCTAAGGAAGGTATAAGCATCATTAGAGATGATTTGGGGTGATTAAAGATCACCACAAGTGAGTCATTCATCTTTACATTTCCATTCTTGTATCATATTCTTGCGCATTAGAGTAAGATTGCATCATGTTTTAGATTTCTTAGTCTTAGGCACATTTAAGGCTAGGATTTTCATGCACATTTCTTTATTCTTATCAAGGTTTAATTACCAAACTAGGGGTTTGACCGAGGAAAACCTCCCATTAGCAAATCAAGTTGAATTATGTTTTGTAGGTTCTTTTCGTAGATTCAAATTCGAAACTCAAGTTGGAAGGAAAGAGCAAGCATTGAAGTGCATATTAGAGCTTTCAATTTATGTAAAAGTGGAATGGGGTTGATTCATCAAGAGTGGCGAATGAGTCCCACTGTAGCTATTTGTCAGTTCTATTTGTAGATTCTAATACCCTTTTTCCCGAAATAGACTCCCATGCAGAAACCCTGATCTAGGACTAGTTCGCCCAGGTTGGTGAATGAGTCCCAGTTGGTCAAAAAGTCAACATTTCCAAAATTTCAGAGCTATTTCCAGTCACTTCAAGGTTTCTAGGTGCACACTATTTCACACTATGTTTTGCAATTCATTGTCTTTTCCAAGTTTACACTTGGTGGTGAACCCCTCATTAGATATCATTCAGCCCCTAGGACAGTCCCTTTTCAAGATTTCAATCTCCTTTGCATTGAAATCTCAAGGGTTTGTTCTTAAGTGAAGAGTAAGGAAATAGCCTCTCCTTTTAGGTCCAAAACCCTAGAAGTGAAAGAGAGACCCCCTCTAATTTCTTCTTTTCAGTTAATTTGAGCCTAGTTAAGTCGATTCATGTCTTGGTCTCTTTTCTGTTAATGAAAATTAAAAAGTGTATTATGATTATTTGGTTGTCGATATGGGTTGTTGATGGTAGTTGATTCCAATATCTTAGATTATTAGTTAATTATCTATATATGTATATATATATATAAGGGTTAAATACATATTAACCTACATATATAGGTATATATATTTATATTCAAAAGAAATAATAATATTTATATACATACATATATATGTATGCTAATATTATTATTTAATTATAAGGGGCGACCCTTTGGTGAAATGGTGGGGCTTCTTTCCTGTAGAGCCGACAACCAAAGTTCAAACCTCGTGGGGTCACTCTCTACCGCGTCAACAATGGAGTTTGCTTACCCTAGTGTTAAGGGGAGGCTCCTTGGTGAACTGGTGGGGCTTCTTGCCTATAGTGCCAACAACCAAGGCCCAAACCTTAATATCTCTTTTTACAGGAACAATTTTATATGATTGAAGGATGGAGCTCTGCAACGGTCATGGCGGCAAGCAACGGTCGGAAAAGTTTCAGAATTGTGGCAGCGATCGTGGGGGTCCCAATGCGAACAAGTCTGGGGACCTTGAACATGTTTGGAGGAAGGACCGTTGGGCCCGACCACAGAATCCTGCTCCGCACGGTCGCTTTTCTGCAGGCATGGGTCACGGGCATCTTCAGAACAAGGATGCGGGCTTTTCACGTTGTAGGATTAAGAATGGTCATTACCAAAATGAGGCATTCCGCAGACCTCATCCTCAGAATGAAGAAAGACTGGGGCAGAATATCCCATTGTGGCCGGATAGATAAACTTCGCAAAAAAACCCTAAAGTCAGAAATGGGAAGGGAGGAGTGGAATGGAAAAAAAAGTTTTCGGCCAAGGTATGGGAGGAAGTCAGGGAAGAAAGTTCAAAGGGCGAAAAGATTAAACATGCCTCTTTCATGTCCAAAGAAGCTAAAAGCGGAAGAACCAAAGTAGTTATCAGCTCTTCGAATTTGCAAGTGGAAGTCCTGAGGTTAGAACATTTAGGTTTGTTTGGGAAATGGTTTGGGAAGAATCTCAACTGGGACTATTTAGTAAGTTGGTGGAAAGAGCGTTGGGGCGCTAAGTTGCAGCTTAAAATGCTTCAAAATGATTTCTTCTTAGTCGTATGCCCATCCCGTATTATCAGAGATAAAATAGTTAAAGGGGTCTGGGTTCTTGATGGCTGCGGCTTTTATGTAAGAAAGTGGTCAGTGGGTTTTGATCCTTCAACCCATGTGATGGATTTTCTACAAGATTGGTATAGCTTACCAAATCTTCCATAGGAGTACTGGGCTCCCTCCATTCTTGAGGAAATTGGCAATCAGTTGGGCACCTTTGTTTGCATAGAAGAAAGGAAACTGGCGAAGCGGAATCAAACCTATGTGCGCATTTGTGTGGAAAACAATGTGGATAGAACGATTTGGAGCGAGATTGAGCTTATAACGGATTATGGGGTTTGGGTTCAAAAACTGGAATGGGATTCTTTAATGTGTAACAACCTGGTACACACGCTAGGATGCAAAACTCACAATGAAGAGGCAAGGAAATCTAGCATGCTGGTGACTCCTTCGGAAAACCTTAAAACGGCTGTGCGAATCTTCTCTAAAACTCCAAAATCTCCAAAGCACGGGCGTGTGGAGTCACTGACAGAGGACTCTAGGGCCTCTCCAAAAGCAAATAGGGACAATATGTTCCCTATGGGTGGAGATTTGTTATTTGGGACTCCAACTCCTTCCTCTATGGATGTTAGTGTAGGTAGGAAGAATCTTCAAGAAGAACAGGTGGAGAAGGAGGTTCAGTTTGAAGAATTAGATGATAAAATTTCTGAGACTTTAGCACTTATGGGGGATAGTGGTCTGAATGTGGAGTTGGACTTTTTGATTGAAGTAGGGAAGGAACTTGTGGAGTTAGCAGAGGCAGCTAAATCAAAGTCAGGAATGTTGGGGGCCGGTTTTAGTCTGGTAGGAATAGAGGAAATCTGGGAGTCAGATGACCAGGTCACTACCGAGATGCTAAGTCCACAGTCAGGCAAGAAGCAGAAGCTAACAGAGGAATTGCAGGTAGCTAAATCTCATTTAGGAATTCATAGAAGGGACATTTTCAAATTAACTCCAGATTATGGGGATCAAAAAAAGAGGGGTAGGATCCCTAATAAAGAGAAGAGAAAGCTGGACGGGGAAGCCAATGGCCCACAAAAAATTGACACTATGATAAAAGTAGGGAAGGGTGGAGCCCTTCCTGAACAGCAATGAAAATCTTAACCTGGAATGTTAGGGGCTTAAATTCCCCTAACAAGTGGAACCTAATCAGGCGCCACATTAAAGTGTGTCAATTTGAAAATTGTCTTCTTCAAGAAACAAAATTAGATAGGACTGATCTGGAGAAATTTGGCAGGAATTTAAGGTCTTGTAAATGGCTTGGTTTGGAAGCAGAAGGTGCTTCGGGAGGTTTACTGATTATTTGGAAACCTCAGACAGTCTTTCTCGAGGCCTTGAAGCTTAGCAGACATTGGATGGTGTGTAAGGTAAGAAGTTTAACCTCAAACCTAAATTTCAATTTAATAAATGTGTATGGTCCTATGCTGAGTATTCAGAAAAGACTAGTCTGGCATGAGTTGGACGCTATTTTGCAAGATTTGCACCAAGGTTTTAGTATCTTAGGGGGGGACTTTAATGCCATTCTTAAAAAGGAGGACAAGCTGGGGGGAATAGGGAAAGTCTTACAGTCCCAAAAGGATTTCTGTGACTTTGTGGAGAGAAACTCTTTATTGGAAATTCCCATAGGCGATGGTCTTTTCACATGGACAAACCATAGGAAAGGGTTTGGAAGTATCGCGGAAAAATTAGATCATTTTTTCTTCAAAGGAAATTTGAGCTCCTTTCCCTTTTCTCTAGTGAGCAAGATAAACTCTGGTACTAGCTCTGATCATCTTCCAGTGCAACTACATATTGTTGGGGAAAAAGGTCCGGTCAGATGCCCTTTTAAATTTGAAATGATGTGATTTAAAGATCCCAATGTGATGGATTTACTTGAACAATGGTGGAAGGAATACTCTCCGGGGGGCTCAAGTTTATTCAATGTATTCACAAAGTTAAAATACCTGAAGCAGCACCTTAAACAATGGAACAAAGAGAGCTTTAAGAATATATTCAAAGAGAAAGAGCAAATAGAGCAAGAATTAGAATCTTTAGCAAATGAAATTATGAAGAATGGAATGAATGAAATGTGATACATGAAAGAAAAGGCATTATCCAAAAAGTTGAATGATATCCTAGCCAAAGAAGAAATTTTTTGGCGTCAAAAATCCAGAGAAGTCTGGTTAGAAACAGGGGATAGAAACTCAAAATTCTTCCACAACTCCACAAAAGCAAGAAGGGAACTCAACATAATCACCTGTTTGAATGACGGGGATGGTAGATTGTTGGAAGATGCGTCGAAAATCAAGGATTCAGCGGTCTCCTTTTTTCAAAATCTGCTCAATGATTGGGAAGGTTCAAATTGGCAAGCTCATAATGCTTCCCTGCAATTCATACCGAAATTGGTTTCCCCAACTCAAATGCAAGCATTGAATGCAAATTTCTCTGAAGAGGAAGTAAAAGAGGCAATTTTTGCGATGTAGCCAGAAAAAGCTCCTGGACCAGATGGGTTCCCAGCTGGCTTCTTTCAGAAATGTTGGCACTTTTTGGGAAAGGATGTTTGGGAAGCTATTGAAGATTCTAGACTAAATAGAAGGGTTCTAAAGGAAGTGAATAATACCTTAATTGCTCTCATCCCAAAAAAGAGAAACCTGATAGGTGGGAAGACTTCCGTCCAATTTCGCTATGCAACACAATCTACAAACTACTGGCCAAAGTTGTAGCTAACAGACTGAAGAAAATTCTTCCCACAATTATCTCTGAGGAACAAACAGGCTTTGTTCCAGGGCGCTCTATCTTAGATGGGGTGATCATTGCTCAAGAAGTCATTCATTCAATTCAAAAACTGAAAAAATCAGCCATGTTGTTGAAACTTGACATCAAAAAAGCATATGATAGAGTGAACTGGAGATTTCTCTTCAAAGTAATGGAGGCTTTCGGTTTTCAGAAGGAATGGTTAGATTGGATCTTTGGTTGGGTGGCTTGCCCGCGTTTTTCAGTACTAGTAAATGGTTCTCCGGAAGGTTATTTCACAGCTTCAAGAGGACTGAGGCAGGGGGATCCTCTATCTCTGTTCTTGTTCATAATAATGGCAGAAGCATTAGGGAGATCGATTGAAAATGCAAGACGGTCTGGGTGGATTCAAGGTTTGCAAGTCACTAGCAGCCTACCCAACATCACACACTCCAGTAATTTTCGGATGATGATATTTGTTCGGTGAAGCATCGACAAAAAGGGCTCAAAGGTTAGAAAAAAAAAATCTTCGAGAAGATTATTCCGGAGCTTGAGGTCAAAGTGAGCCAGCCAAATTAGAGAAGTCTTTTTCTTTAGCTGGCTACCCTAAATGAAGGTTCAAATTTTGAGAATTTTAGGCTTCAAAATGGGGCAATTGCCCTGCAAATTTCTAGGACTCCCATTGGACAAAGGAACCAAAAGTAACAATGCATGGAGCTCAATGGTGAGCAGATGTAAGGATCGAATTACTTCATGGAAAAACAAATGGCTCTCTTAGGTAGGAGATAACTGTTGAAATGATTCTTATGATATATGCATGATGTATAACGTCTCCAGGTTAGCATGGTGGTGTAACAAGGATCTAAATAAGATTATCTGCTTGGGACTTCTACTTTTTGGAGAAAGCAGCTACAGACAAAAGAAAATTCCCACTATTATGACAAAGGTTTGTGAGAAGAGAGGAGATGATAGATGCTGAAAGCGTTCACAAAGGCAAGAAAATAAAGTTAGGAAAAAGCGGCTTAGACAATCCCATTCCAGAGCGGAATCTCAGAAGTCGTCCAGATTTAATGGAGCAAAATGGATTCTAGGATGAAACACTTCATGGGTCTGAGATGAGACTTCTGTAAAGGGATTGCTTGGAGAACTGTCTGATTTCATTCATTGGGAGGTTAAGGATGGGAAGGAGGCTTCATTAGGGGCGGACTCAGCAGGAAGGACACCGATGTGTCAACAAACATACAGAACTCTTATGGAAGGCTAAATGAGGCTTAAAAGTAGGGATTACTGTTCTCAAAAAATTTCAAAGAGATGGTCATAGGAGTATGGAGTGATTAGGCTTGAAGATGTGGGAAGTCATGAGAATGGATTTTTGAGTGAGTAATGGATGCTCACTTGGGATGCGGGTTAGAAAGGGGAAGATGAGTAGTATTGGGTGGGGCTGCTCCAAGCGGACATTAGATAAAATAGGTTATAGTATTTATCTCACTGTGAATCCTTTAGGTGCTACCTCTAAATGCATTTGGAACAAGTTACCAGCAAAGACCCCCAAACCTTACTCAATTGCAAAGTGCAGCGGGTGATAGGTTTTCTAAATTGGGTTATCTTGGCCCAACCAGATGTCCCTTGTGCAAAAAAGCTGAAGAGAATGTGAATCACTTACTTCTGAACTGTAATTTCACATATCAAATGTGGTGTTGGCTGTGCACAAAATTGAAGTGGTCAACTTTTTTTCCCAACACTTTGCTTGAATGCCTAAACTTGTGGCCAAGCAGTGAGCACAACTCCATCTTTGGAGACCTATGGAAAATGAGTCCCTCAATTCTTATCTGGGAAGTTTGGAAGGAGAGAAATAGACAATTATTTCAGGACAAAGAATTATCGATCCCAAGGCTACAGTGCAAGGTAGAGGCTTGCATTGTTGAACTTTTTAACTCCCAGCTGTTGGTGAAACAGAGGAAATCCAATTTTACAAAATGGGATGCATGGATTATGAAACAATGGTTTGGTATCAAATCCCCTCTTGTGGCATGTTCAGGAAATGCTGCTTCTGTGGAACAACGCAAAATGACGCAGTGGCTTCCCCCAGAACTGGGTTGGGCCAAATTAAATTTTGATGGTGCCTCAAAAGGGAATCCAGGCCCGTCTGGTGCAGGATGCATTATCAGAACCAACACAGGCTCGGTTCTAGGTAAACTTGCTCAGCCTCTCGTAGATGGCACGAATAATGTTGCTGAGTTTCAGGCTCTAGTGCTTGGACTTAAACTCAGCAAAGAATTAGGAATCAAAAATTTGATTATTGAAGGTGATTCAACATTAGTTATTAATGCTCTAAGGACAAGACAGCTTCATAATTGGAAACTAGGAGTGTATTTGGAGGTGGCAATTGAGCTACTAGACAGTTTTGAACATGTAATGCTAAATCATACTCTAAGGGAAGGCAACACAGATGCTGACCTTCTATCCAACTTGGGAGTAACTGGACCAGGTTTCAAAGAATGTCATATTTAGCATCTTCTAGTGGGAGGATGGGTGGGCTCCCCCCCTGCCTCTATTTTCGCCACTCGAATTCCTGGGTGGGCATGAGGTGGCTTGGGACGGTTGGTGTTTGCTAAGGTGGCATTGCCAGGTCATTTCTTGGCCTTTCTCATTCGCCGTGGGGAGAAGTTGGTTTTTTAATGAGCTCGGCCCTTGATATTCACGGAACCTTGGTGTTCGACAGGGAGTATGTTTGGTTTTGCTTTCAAGGTGTCCACTATGTGACACGTCGGGTACGGAAATCATCAAAAAGATTGTTGAAAGGCCGGGTGGCGTCTCACTTCACTCGAAGTGATTATGGTTTGTAGGCGAAAGACTGCATCCGTAGAAAATCTTCATGGCAAGGACGCGAGGATCGACCTACCATTATTCAGCCTCATGTGCGGAGGACAGTCAGATCCTTTCACAGGTCTATTTACGAATCTGTTGAAATCATTTTTTGTTGCTTTGTCTTTGCATTTTGGCATTGTTTTCGTTTCTGTGTAGGGAGCGGATGTCAACATGGCGAGGTCGTCAAAATTGAAATTCACCATTCATATTTCGACGGAAGGCTTGGAATGCTTTGGAGTCGACACATCGGTCTCTCTAGTGGCTACGGAGAGGCAGATTGCCTTTAGGGAAGTCACGGATCAGAGATTAAAGCGTATTCTGTCTGAGGATGATCCAGTGTCGCTGGTTGCGGTCAAAATGATTCTTGGTAAAGAACACCTACAAAGAAGGGAGTATGCTAGAGATAACGCCCATGTCTCCTCACGCTTTCTTGTTGTGTTACTGGACTTGGAGACCCCGAAGAAGGTGGCAATGGAGATGATGGTGCGCTTGTTCCGTGCTGACTTACTCGATGGTCTTGAAGAAACTTTGAAGGTGGCCTTCTTAGGCAAAGGCATCTCGCGCCCAGAAGACTTGTCTCTCTTATGGGATACGGAGGAAGCTGTTAAAGTCTATCCCTTTCTTTTAGACCTCAAAGGGCCTACTTTTTCGAGGCACAGAAAGCTCACGGATGTGGCCGTAGAGTTCTTGAAGCAAAAATTGAAGATGGTGCCGGAGGAGGGGAATGAATGGATGGACGGCTTTGTAAGTTTCGCAGAAGTTAACGGTTTCATGTGAGGGTTGGCCTCTATGTCTGTTGTTTTTAGTTTCGTTGCTTTTACTGTCATTTTTGGTGGTTTTCTGCACAACTTTTTTTTGCAACTTTAGTCTCACGTTGGTTGTGGGTCGGCCTGTGACCCCTCTCCTTTTTCCAATGGTTTTCGTGGATGGTCTTTGGTGCATGATTTGGGACTGGTGAAATTGTGAAATTGTGTCCCGGTTGGGTTGATGTTTTGTTCGGCTATGGGTCATGGATGGAATTTCCTGCGATGTAGATGTTTGTATATTTCTTCTATTTCAATATATATATTCTACCGTGCGTATCAAAAAAAAAAAAATAGTATTATTTAATTATACATGTATATTGTTATTATATAAAATAGATGAAAATAGATTATCATCAAGCTTTTAAGTGAATTTTTAAAACTTCGATATTGTCATTATTATTGGACAAGACCATGAAGGTTGAGTTGATGAAATTTTATTGTCATGTTTAGTTAAAATGCTTAAAAATAGGAGAGTAGTTACTCTCATAGGTTATATAATAAGGACTTGAATAGGTGGCAGTAGCCAAGACCCAAGAAATTACAAGAACATAACATGGGTGTTCGAAGTCAGAGATATCTAACCAACCCAATCATATACTGACTTAGTGAGTCATCACAATGTGAATAAGAATCTTATGAAATGTCAAACTATTTTGGTCAAACCATAAGTTTAAGTTAATCATAGGTCAGTTAAAGTTTCCAAGTCAAGTTAGAGGTGGGTGAACGCATGACTCCACGTTTTAAAGAAGTGGTTGAATTTAATTCAAACTTTGGCCAAAGTAGGTGCAAAAGACTTTGCTTACACTTGTCAGTTCACTATGCTTTGGAGTTGCATAACCAGTTAGTAGTGTCATACATAGTTAGAGGATTCAATAGTATGGCAATTGGTTATGTAGGACACAACACTAGAAACTCAGATGGAAATACCAAGGTTTCTTAGTCTATACTCTTTGTCGAAGGGTAGGGCTACTACTAGTTAGAAGGTGTGCAAGGGAACATCGATCTATGGTTGGAGGTAAAGCACTTGGGTGATGCTCTCCCTCTTGTAGATGTCACACTAAGGCTTGTGAAACAAAATATTACTCCATATAAGGAATTCCTAAACTTGTACTTGTTTATAAATTGTAAATCTAGATATACTTCAATTTAAATCATTTATGAAAATTGTAATTAAAAAGATGTGTTTCTTTTATAAGTTATAAAGTAATGTTATTTCGATTATGAAATGTTTTATGTTTTCAATTATGCAAAGTGTAAAATATGTTGTTAGATTAGAAAAAGATTTACTTCCCTATTTTTAAGGAATACATGTTATTTACTTCAAGGTTAAAAACTTAAGTATTTACTATGTTGTATGGGTAGATCTGTTATAGTAGACAACAACCACAAGCCAAATACATGCTTTCTTTTGGAGTTGATTTATTTTTTATTAGCGAAAAATAGGTTTTGAAGGGACCTTGAAACCCTGTACAAAAGGAAAGGCAACTTGAAGATAAAGCTTTAAAAATTACCCCAAAAAACACTAGAGTGATTAAACTACAATCAACCAACCATTAGCATCAAACAGACAAAACAAAAAAAAAGAGAAGCATATAAAATAAACAAAGCAGCAACTACATAAGGTCTTTTAACATCCTTCCTACTTCCACATCCTTGGTAATCACTTTATCATGCATATCCATTGTCTCTTTGATATCCTGCATGGGAACCATATTGCTTTTCTTTGTTTTGCTGTGAGTCCTAACACTCGAACCAAAACCCAAATCAGTATCCTACTTACCCATACCAACGTCCTCATCCATCACTTGCTTTGAAGGGTCATCAAACAGGGACTTACTAGTCCATTCTTTTGCTTTCTCATTCAGCAACACCAAACCCTCATTCGTGGTCTCAAGCGAATCCTTGTTGTGATTAATTAAGGCATTAAGATCTTTATGAATTTGTAAGGTATTCCTTTCCAAAGTAGACAACCTTGGATCATGGTCTCTTTTCAAATTAGAAATATCTTCCACCATTAGGCCAAGATTAGGGTTCAAAGACATAACCATGGTAAAAATAGAATCTTGCTCCCTAAAGCTTCTCAGAGTAGAGTGTTATAGTGAGCAAATGTATCATACTTATCATGAAGATCCTGGACCTCCTGAACGAGTCACATGAGCAGGTTGAAGAAGACATATGCCCCTTCCTTCACCAAACCCAATGCCTGAGTAAAATCCATCGCACCCCAATACAAACCCCTCCCTTGATGAGAGCTCATAAGGGAATCCTCCTCCTATAAACCAATAGACTGCACAAACTTATCCTTACCTTTGCCTTTATAAAATGACACAGCAGGGGATGCATCTAAATCAATGAAATTTTTCAAATTCACCTCCCCATCAGTTGGGACCCTCTTGTCCCCACCACAGTCTAGAATTTTTTGATCAATAACTTTTTTTTCCACCTCACAATCTTTAGCAATCCCAACACCCTCTTGCAAATTCTCCACTCCATCATGGGAAACTGCAACTTTCTATAGCCCTTGTCTAGGAACCTTTCTACCACTACCCTTTCCCCCCTCAATCACCTCTTCACTATCAACCTGAATTTTGTGCTTAGATCGTGAGGATGAGGGCCTTTCCTTTTTCCTAGAGCTTTTCATAACCCCCATAGGAGGGTTTACATAATCCAAATCCCTCTGGTAGCCATCAGACTAGGCCATAGACTCATCTTCAGACTCTATCTCACCATCATCTTCCTCCTCCTTAGGCTGACATTTCCCTTTCGGCTTAGCCTTCTTCTTAGGTTTATCAACCTTACTAGGAATAGGGGAAGCAATAACATATCTAGCTTTGATATGCTCCATAATTAACAACATCAATCCCTCATGTAAAAAGGGATTGTTGGGATTCTTCCTATAATCCATAATCCCATTCTTCAAAGAATAAAGAAGATAAAACGGGAAAGAGATTAGCTTACCATGGTGGAAATGGTTTAGCATCACAAAATGGTGCCCATAAAGAGTCGTATACCGCCCTTCCAGTGTAAAATATTGCATGAGATCCATAGCCACATCTCCCCAAATTGGCTTAATTTTGGTGCGAACAAAGCCACCACACCGGAGTCTTACCATTTTAGCTTTCTCTTTATCCCTCAGGAAATTCATTCTCGCCACCCCAGACATTGATTTTTCTCTAAAGAATTTCCTCCCCTGAGTCGACAACCTAGTAACTTCTGCAATAAACTATTAATTAATAGTGATGTCAATGCCAAACAAACTAAGTGCTCAACCATGCCAAGCTTCCACAAACTCCTGCAAGGCCTTAGCCTCAAACCCATGCAATTTCTCCATGAAAGGAGTGACCCCACATTTCTACAAAATCTTCCACACTTCACCATTAGATTTAGTCTTATCACACGACAAGGGCTCCATTGTGCATCTGCCACCCCCATCTTCAATTGCATCGAGCAATTCACCATATTGAAACCCAACACAATAGATATGCAGATAAACAAAAACACCAAGGAGAAAATTGCACACAAAAAGTGTGTGATCCTAACTTGTGAGGTACAGCTAAAAATAATGACCAAATCCCTCTTAAGAACACACCACATCCTCCAACAATTTCCAATAAGGGCTACAACTATCAAATGTCCAATTGACATCAAAGGGTAATCATTACACATCCACCCCTTATGTTTAGCATAAAATTTGGCCCCATTCAAATAATTAGTGATTATCATTGTTAGGAAAAGAAATAAGCTCCACTAGGAGGTTTTCATTAGTCTCCCACAACCTAACCGATGACACACCATAGTTGGCCAAGAAGTCCGCGACACCATTAGCCTTACAGAAAGCATGGGAAATATAGACTTCATCAAAGTTATTCAACAACACAATAGTATCAACGATCAGTCTTTCAATGGACCAAGAAGGAGAGAGCTTCCTAAGGTAGTTTATAATGTTCAACAATTCCCCTTCCAACCAAATCTTAGAAACCCCCATTGTCCCTTGCCAATTTTAAACCATGATAGGTTGCCATTTTGGAGTTGATTTGTTAGCTATAAGCCAAAATAAATTAAATTTGTGGTAGATTTTATTGTAAACCATGAATCATATAAAATTTTTATTCACCTTATATGATTACATAATAAATGGTGAGTAGGAGGATGGAAATTTAATAGGGAGTGTGCAAAAATAGCGTAGAAAAATAAAGAAACTAGCAATCTACTAGAAATGAGAGAGTAATAAGAAAATAGAGATGTAATATTTTACAAAATAAATCATAATTTTTGTAGCATTTGTTTTAAGGATTATTTAGCATTTATATAGCCACCACATGGGCTAAGAGAAAATGCACACTCTCAAAAAATGTTGGTGATGATTTTATTTAGTTATTGTTATCTACTAAAGTTGCACCATAACTAAGCTGCAAGATTTAACAAGTTAAGTTGCACGACTTAACACTCTAGAGAAACATTGGAATAATCTCAAGGTGTGGGTTCCTTATATGAGATCAAACCTCTGGAGAAGGCCGAATCCTTTGGTTATCACCTAAAATTCACTGGTACGGCGAGGGGAGAGTGGCAGGCCAATGAAACTTCAAAAGGCCGATTACTTCCAATGAACGGAACATGACGTTAGGGCCATACACCCGGCTTCACCAGCGATACCAGCTAAGCGCACAACTTAAACGCCGTTCGCCACGCCCATCAGCTACAGAGGTTTTGAATGCATTCAACGCAAGAAAAGCAACTGATAAGGGCTTGTGGCACTAGCTGGCAGCCTGTATGCTGCAAAGAACGCCCGAAACGGAGTGCGGCACTTCGGGGTCAGAGATCCCTCACAATGAAAGCGAATCCAGAAAATCGCTCAATACGCTGTAATCGCAGCCAATGGACGAAACTTGAAGAGGATAAAATTGCAGAATCCGAGACGTATGTTTTCAAATTTATTCTCAGACCGAGGTTACAGGGCATGCTGGCGAATGAGATTTTGCCAAAATCACCAGCGCTTAACATTACGCTGCCACGACTTCCCCAGGCTGGACCCGAGGTGACGCCATTGGAAGCGCAGACAGTTTTTTCCGGGCTGGGCAACGGCAGGTTTGGATCCATCAAAAGAACCTAAAATTGAGTACCGATTTCCCCAAAGCTACGTCTCCATTTATTACGTGGGAAGAAAATTAAGGTTTGACCCGGCGCCAAGCATGGGCATGGAAAACCCACTCCCTAGATTCTTACAAAACCTCCAACAAGATGCATAAATCCTCCTATATTCGTGAGTCTATGTCTCCAAACTGTCACAATTGTCCCCTATATGCTTGCTAAAGCATAACTCCTTAACAATGTTCATAAAGACATTTACATAAATCACCTTATTTTTTGAATTTTCAAAATAGCATTTTAAATTAATTGATTTATAACTATCACTCAATTAAAACACTTTACAATTAGAAAAACAAATGCAACAATAAAAGAAAAGAAAAAATAAGTCTTCATAGACTTATATACTAAATTACAAAGGCTTAAAACATAAAGTTTAACCCATGATTCAATTGTTTCACATTGCATTTTAATACTTAGGAAAAAATGCCTAAAAATTCCCATCGATCACCATTAGGGTATGAAACCCCAAGAAATAAAAGAATGCCAAAAGAATGAAAAATACTTCATTTTGTCCATCGAGCCTTCTATAGAAACTTAATGAAGAAGCCAAAGCGCCGCCATGAAGGGTTTCTGGAAACTCTGTTGAAGGTGAAGCCTCCTCTGTGAATAGGAACTTTTCTAAGCAAAAACTTATAGATCTCTTCAATATAATGTTGGTAAGTCATTTTGAAAGCAATATTAAGTAAAACCTTTTAGTTTTCAATAATTTTTGACCTCTCAGGTCGCAACATATGTTGCTTCCTCTAATGTATATTCCTTTGTTCATTTTTTTGTGTATTCTCCTCTAATTGGCCGCCATGGAGGCTGTGTGTTGAACCTGGTGAAAATATTTAAGCCACAACCAAGCATGCTACAGGTATTTTCTTTCACATTTTGCTTTTCCTTTTTTATACTACAGTAAAAAGCTCAAAATCAAGCTCTCTTTGCATTTTTCCAGTTATTTCTACGCATTTGCTTGCAGGAATTTTGACATTTTCCTGTATACTTTAAAGCTTTTATGCATTTTTTGAATTTGTAAACAAAAAAGAAAAATCCCAGTAGGGTTATTCCAAACCCGCATCTTATTATTTTGTGGTCTCCCTTGACCTGTAGCTGGAGATTTCATTGTTTCAAAATACTTTGTAGTTCTTTTGTATCTTCCAGAAAATCTTTGCATCATGGTTGTGGCCTCATTTTTCATCGTTGAATTTTGTACATTTGTTTTTTCAGATTTTCCACACAAAACCCATAAGGTTTTTCCTTGTATCAAGTTGCAAATTCCCCCTTACATCCTTTGGCTTGACCTATAGGTTTTGTCTTCTATTTCTGAAAGCTTCTCTTCATTTGAGGAAAAATGAAGAAAAACTCTGAGCTATGGCCTTCTGTATATTTCCATGTATTATCTCCTTGATGATTATATGAAATCACTCATGATTTTCCCCTTTGTTATTTTTATTTATCTTTGTAAAATACAAAAGGTAAACTCCAAGGCTACGGGTATTTTGAGTTTGCAGCTGTAAAAGAAATATCATAGGGTTTTCAAAACCCTAACCCTCCATACATCTAGGATTTGAGACCCATTTATGTCATTTATGGCCGCCATCATGGAACCCTGGTTCCTGAAGGATATTTCCTTCGAAAATTTTGTTGCAGGTGTCTTATCCTTAACGACCGTAACCATACATGCTACTGGAAGTTGATTTGGATGATGAGGGTTTTCACTTTCAGAGTCTTTAAAAATGTTTTCATTCTTTTACCTTCTACAGTCACTGTCTTCAGTTTTCATAAAAAAATGATGCATTTTGTTTAAAAGGCTTGGGGTTTGTAGAAAGAAAACACATCCATTGCACACACAGGACACGAGCTTAATATTTTGAATCTACAATTGTCATTCTAATTTGTGAACTAAGAATGCATTTACCTTTTCAGAAGAAAAGCATCTCCATTTCTTCTTTATTTGAAGAGTCACATATTTTTGTATATTTATACTTTTATGCTGGAACTTTCTAAAACTCATTGCATTTCATTATGACAACACTTCGTAAATCATTGTGACTTCTGCAAGATGATCTTCTTATATGTAAGGCATAATCACCTTCAAATATAGGTAGCATTGCTATTTTTTAATGTAATCAGATGACATTTCATAAGATGAGATCTCTTGTCAATTTATGTTGCTCACATCCTATAGTCATTGCATTTCATTATGACAACACTTTAGCATTCTGAAACAGTTCACATGCTCTGTTTATGTTGTAGATATCTCGAGAGTCTGCATTTTTTGAATGTTGCTTAATACTGGGATAGATGCTACTAACACAGTGATTTCTCAAAAACTATAGGCTCTGATCTTTCTTTTGAGTTTATCTCACCTTCATTCTCAATGCAAGGTACATGAAGCTACATTTAAGACTGTGTTACACCCATTGATAATCTTTGAGTGAACCTTATGCATTGCCTTTAATTCTAACCGTTGTTCCTCAAACCTGCAATCTACTATATTTTGTATTTAGGACTATCATCCACAACTTTCTATAATAATACATAGCCTTTCTATCACCATGTCATACCTTTTGTTTATGTATTGTAATTTTCCTTTCTCATGTAAATCATTCCTTTGAATAAGGTTGCATCTGTGTGCTATGTTCTAGATAAAGATGAATTGATCTTCAATGCCATGTCTTTTAAACACAACAAAGCAACACATTGGGCTCAACCCTTGTGGGAGCCACATTTATCCCATGTGCTGAGATTTGATGAAACAGTAGCATTGCTAATCCTGTATCTACACATGAAACAAACAGTTAGAAAAATATATGTATATGCCTGAAGGGCTTGATGGTCCTATTGCTTTCTTGGACATTTACAGTTTACATGTTTGTTTAATGCACTTGAGGGTCAGTTTATACATTCATGGGTGCATGTACATGTAGTGTGAGAGACTTTCATTGCTTAGAGCACTGCTCTAACATCATTGCAATTTCCAGATGTAGGGACTAGGATCTGGGAGCTAAGGAGGACACAAGGTAGCTCAAAGCAGGAGACAAACAAGGCAACAAACACCGAACCAATCATTAAGCAATGACTAGCCTCTTCCCCTATATGTGCATTCTTTTCTCTATATCCATCAATGTATAAATTGTTATTCATTTTCATTGAACAAGTTAAGTCTCACGGCTTATGTGAGACAAATATGTACTTTTGTATCAATAAAGATTTCTTTTCAAAAAGATTTGTGCAAATCTTTTCCATATTGTATGCGCTTGTATAAATGCAATATTCTGTTACTAAAAACTTGTAATCTCTTTGATTTTTCTATTTATACAATTGAATGCAATATAGGGAAGATAGATAAGAAATGTACTTCACTTTCAGTTTGCAAACACTCTAAACTCAATCAACTTGAGTAGATAACAAAAATGAGTAACAGTTATTTTGTGTGTTTTTTCTAATTTTTATTTCATAGTTTGTAAAGAATTATATTTTTTAGTTTATTTTCTAATTAAATTAATCATTTATCTTGTATGATTTACAATATATTCAATTAGTATATATTTTTATTTATAAAGTTTGAAAATCATTATTTCATTACAATTCCAGTTCCTATAGCTTGCACAATTCCTGTAGCAATTTTAAATGAATGATTTTATTTTCTAGCTACATTTCATCCATGCTCACCTCACTACCTATAACCCTTGCACATATATCCACAATCCCATTTTCAACTTTACACCCCTGAATTAACATCTAGATCAATTTGAAAATTTATTATTAAACATTTAGTTTAGACTATTAGGAGCCTCTATGACAATTACATGGATTCATTGCATGATTTCTTTCCCCATGCTTTTCCACTCATTTCTAAAACTTTGGGACTAATATAGAACCTCTAATCCCAATCCCCTTGTGATTGCATGGATGGGTCAAGCACTTTAGTAGTGAATTTGTACTATTTCTAAAATTCTCTTGATTTATTAATACTCTAACAAAATTCTTTATTACTAGTATATCCAACACATAATTTTATCGTCATCATCTTCTCCCTTTATTTTTTGTCTTTTTAACATGCTAAAAAAAATCTCTCTTCATTCATGTAAAGCTCCTCCATGCTGATTGAAAAATGTAATAAAATATAAATCTAATAAACTAAGTCTTCAAAATTTCTCAATTGTAAGAGGGAAAGCATCACCGGAGCACTTTTCCTCCAACCATAGACCAATGGTCTCTCAAACACCTTCCATTAGGAAATGGCCATACCCTTAAAGAGGGTAGAAAATCAAGTGAATCTCCATGGTCACCATGTCATCTGAGAACTAGTGTTGTGTTCTAAGTTTAAACAATTTGTCATACAACTCTATATATCTATTAGCAAGAGAAATGGGGAAGTACAGTCCAGAGATCTATACCCTAGTACCTCTTAGTACTGTTGATGATGTTTTCTGCACAACAACAACTCAGACAGAATATGAAATCCTATCTCCCTTGAAAAGTAAATCTCTATTAGCAAGCCTCAAGAGATAACCCCAGGGTCTCTAATGTCAGGTCTTGACAATGCATGAACAACCCAATGAAAATATGTGAAAATGTTGGTAATCACAGTGGGACCTTACTACAAGCAAAATACTGAATCTTGATTTATCAGATCTAACAATGTAATGATACTTCAATTCAAAATTTGACTCAATGATAAAGAAATAACAAAAGACTAGGGCTTTAAAGAGATTTCTAAATCTAATACTACTCCTAAGATTAACAATGCAAATGATAAACACTGAAATGGACCAATCCCTCAAAACTGATTTCCACTCGACCCAGATGGATCTGCAATCTCACAAAAAATAGTGCAATCTTCTAAGGTGTTAAGATTTTAAAATCATGAACATTCATTCAAACAACCCCATCACAATTGAAATGAACAAATCCTCACAATTGAACTAAGCACAATGAATATAAAGTCCAGGCTAACTTTGCAAGACAACTAACAATCAGTTGGTTGTGAAAAGTATGGACTAAGGGATTGCTGCAACACTTCAAGTATCAAATCACAAACATTATTGAATCGAATCTAATCTAAATATTAACCTTCTCAAATCAATTTTAAATATGGAATAACAAGAACCATGCAAGACAAGAGAATACAAGTATGGCACCAAATCACAATGTCATTTCTTGCATTCAAATTTTTCACTGTATCAACAATTCCAGCTTTTTGTTACAATATTTGCTTCAGAACACCTACTTGCTAACTTTCCCTATTTGATTCGCTTCTAACTATTTTTCTCTATTCTACTTCTATCTTCTAACCCTTACAAATGAGGCAAAAATGCCCAATATGTAGAATCCCCAAAAGGCCTGGTGGCTGACAAGGTTTGTAATATTAATTGAGGCACCACCCGGTCGGTAAGAAGTTCAAATGAAATGAATTGGTGTGTGAACTATGCCAGGTTGCTTCGGGATTCCCAATGTAGCTCAGACCAATGCAGGGTGGGATAATGGGGAAGCACAAATCTCGATGCAGTTGGACATTAACTACCTTCCCCTTTGCCTTTATTCTGATCCAACCTTTCATGGACTTTCAAGAGTGCCCCATCCAAGTTGGCCATAGGTGGTAAAGGAAAAACCCTAAGTCATCGCGCAATTTGGTACAAATCCTCCTCCTTGATTGCTTCTGAATATCCCAATCCTTATAAGTTGGGTATTTGTGTTAATATGATGGCATGGTGTAATATCTAGCGATGCTCGAAGCTTGAATCATCATTAGTTGGGGCATAAACATCATGCCACCACTTCCTCAACTGTTCCAAACTCAAATACTTGGGAGAATCTTCCTTCTCCTTGTCATAATCTCGCAGAAAGCAATACAACCATTATAAACCCCAGTTAGGGTCTCATCGATCTGCCTCCTTTGTTTGTAAATTTTCTTCAACACTTTTTGCCTGATTTGAAACACCTCAAACCACTCCCAAGGTTCGGCCGCCCTGGAGGAAGGAATGCTTGTCGCCACCAACCCTATGCAGGTGTTCCCGATGAGTTCTATTTTTGCAGAGGTCATGTCTTTACATGTTTGGCACTTTAAACCGTGGGTTGTGGGTAATGCTTTTAGAATTGGGCCGAGAATGTCATGATGACTTCAAGGCTACCTGATTTGCTTTCATATTTGGGTCCAGCAGAGCTTTCATCTTTCGAAACTGGGTGATGGTCATACGATGAGGCTTTGTGCGGGGATTCAGCCGGTGGGACTCGTCGTGTTCAACGTTTCCTAAGTTTTCAAGTTCTCTTTCTTCCAATAAATTGGCGGTCACTGTTTCCAGCCTGTAACCCTTGCGGTGTTGCACTAGACCTCGTCGTCATTTAATCATCCTATTCAGCGGCCTGGGCTGGGTTGATGCGCATTCTGATATTTCAGAATGCCCGTTATCCTACGCGTTTTATGGGCGGTGGCGTGAACAACCCTATTATGAGCTTCATCTCTTTCAATCCTCGAGATCACCCTAGCCTTCTTTTTACCTTTATCTTTTCCAATTTTGGCTAGTAGTGCATCCCAATTTGGTGGACTATCTTTCACAACAACTTGTTTTATCTTTATCTCCTTGTCCAACCAACCAGGAACAATGGATTCCAATTGCACTTCACCTAGTCTCTCCTCCTGTTGATCCTTAGCCACTTCCTCACTCAAATTTTGTTTCTTAGGAGTTTCATCTACCTTACCTTCTTTTTCTTCAGCATGCTCATCTTCATGTACAGGTGAGGGAACCTTCATTGTTTCTTCTTCTGCTGGAGGCGATTTAACCTCCTCGGTCCCAACAGGTGACTCCACATATGCAACCAAAGGAGACTGCATTATCTTTTCAACTTCTGCTTCTGCATTATGGAGATCACCCTCATGAAATTTTTCTCCTTCAATGTTCGGATGATCCTCAACATCTTCTGACTCACCCGGTTTGTTTTGAGCTTCGTGAGTGGAAGGCACATCATCATGTTGCTCCTCATGAGAAACCACCGGAGGGAGATCAACCTTGGGCACACTATCCCTAGGAGAAGGAGTCCTAGACCTCCTTGTATATACCTTGGACTTCTCCTCTAAACTTTCAACATTTACCACTGGTGGGGCAACTTCTTCCCCTCCTACCTCGGAGCTTGCCTTCTCTGATAATTTTATGATTCTCCTCCTTTTGGGCACAGGATCATTAGCCTCAGGATTCTGCCCTTCAACCTCTTTCCGCTCAGACTTCCTAGTCCTTGTCCTTTGCTTGGCCTTTGGTTTTCTCTATTTTTCTGCTTCCTGGGCCTCTGCTTCTTGAACACCTTTTATCTTGATTTTGAAAGGAGAATCCAACTTACCCTTGCCCTTAGGGTCCTGCTTGGAAGATTCTTTAGAGGTGGAGTGGGGATCCAAATCTTCCATTAGCACATAGGTGCACTGTACACCATTATTTTCCAGCTCCCATAGCTTATGCTTTAGCCACATCCTAGTGAATTTGATAACTGGATCCACCAGTTGTTTTAATTTTGTCTTTTCCTCCTCTAACCAATCCACATCACCAATTGGTTTGTCCTTTATGGCCTCATAAGCATGATTCTGGATCAAGTTTCCATCATCTTCTAATTGATCAGGAACTACCTTTACATTATACAATCGAACTGACTCAACTAGAAGCTAGGAGAATTTCTTCTTTTTGACCTCAAATTCATCATTGCAGTTGGCCCAGTAGTCCTCCAAATTCACCTTATGGCTATACTCTTTGCTAGCCTTCTTTTGAGCTTCTCCTGTAATATCAAATATGGACCTCTTGGAGTGGAAAGACAAGCCAAGATTACTCATTTCTTCTTCTGAAGCTTGGGCAGAACCAATGGAAGGACAAGCCTCTCGAGTACCAATCCTCAAGAGGAAGTCTCCACCAAATCCAGTCTTATGTTTGTCTCTCTTGACAATGGCATCAAAGTCACAGATTTTCCTAGTGACCTCCAACAGTAGAATGTGATCGGTAGGGTATCTTGGAAGTCGGTATGGAGCTCTCTGGCAACCATCAATCCGAATGTAGGAGAAAGTTGGGAACTGAATAAACCATGCCCCATATTTCTTGATGAGTTCCTTAGCCTGGTCCAGAATCCTAACATGCTCTGCACCTTGAAGCAATCTATTGATATGCATGGTGAATGCATCATTCACCCTCCTATAGCTCAAGCTTCCTAGATGCAACTGAGGGTAAACCTCGTAGATGATATCTTGTCCAAATGTGCCCCTTGTACTCAATCCTTTATAGGGGTGGAATCTTGCAAGTGCATAGACCAAATATGAAGTCATTGTGAAGGTCTTTGTTTGCAACACATTGGACAACTATTCCTGAATTACTCCACTAATGACCCCTACCCAATGGTAGTTAATCTTCTCTTGCTCCATCCTTACAATCACATGACACATCCAATTCTCAAACATGCCAGCATTCTTCAATCCAACCACCTTGCTGAGAAGAGTGATGGCATCATAATACTCCTTCTTGAACTTTGCTCTGAATAACTGCTTAGGCAACTTGGAGTAGTGTGACTTGGGCTTCTCCAGCCAGGAATTGATAAACTATTGTGACTTCACAGTTTGTTCATTATAGAACTCCTGAGCTGCCTTCATGTTGAATCCCACCACATGAGACATGTCTGGCATATCAAAGGTTTGAGTAATGGAGACAGGGTTGAGATTTGCTACAACTCTCCCTTGAGGACCAATAATTCTCTGTGTCCTAATCATAGTGCCTGGCACACTCAAGGACCAACTCATAACACTGCACCGTAGAAGGGAAACCAACAACATGTGATAAGCCTGATTCCATCATCCTTCTAGCCACCAAAGGAGAATCCTCTACTGCCATTCTTCCTTTAAATTCTTCATAATCCCACGGGCCAACATTTGTATCAGTCACCTCTGACCAGATTGAAGTGATCTTTCTCTCAAGGATCTTGCTCTTGATATCCATTTTAATCTTTTCGACATCAGACATCGAAGACCCAACTGCTGCCTTGCTAGACTCTTCATGCATTCAACATGAAAATCATAGTAAAAACCACAAGAAGGAAACGTTAATCCATCAAAACACCGTTAGAATAAACCTCATGCCATCAAGGTGTTATTATAATTCATATAAAATGATTCTACTAAACTTCGGGTTTCAGAACCATCCGCAAAATGTATGCCAGAGAGGAATTTCAAAAAATTCTGGGCCAGACAGATTTCAGCGGAATAGTCATGGAAACACCTACAAATAATTAAATCTGATCATTATCAATCAATAAACTTCATAAGAGATCATAAAATAGCATGAATTAATAATAAAATGCGTTGAGAATCACTAACACATCATGCTACTCCCTATTTTATTGGACTTCACCAAATATCGGGAAAATCCTCCAGAGACAGATTTTCGCAAAGGCACAGACACTTCGTGAAATCCGAAAAAAAAGGAACCAAGAACTTCGGGAAAATCCGAAGTCAATGGAAATCCGCAGATAAGGTAAAACTTCAACAACATGCAGATTCTGGGGACTCAAAGGAAATCAAGAAAATGGCGTAGGTCAAGAAAATCCGGGGTCAAAGGAGATCCGTGGAATGTATGAAACTCCGAAAGTAAGCGGATTTCGGAAAAGCAGAAGAAACCGGGAGAATCTGCCAGAGGCGGATTGTCCCGAGGGAATGGAAAATCCTGGACCGAGGCTGAAACCCAAATTGCGACATGAAATCATGATTTGAATCATAACATCAAATCGATCACGAATTTCAATGATTTAAGCTTAGGGAAAGTTTAATATGGGCCTTCCATAGATTTTCTTTGCATTCTAGGCCCGTTTTATAGCGAAATAAGGTGGAATGGAAATGCCCTAGGTTTCAAACCCTACACATCTGCCATTAACACACAGGAAAATCTATAACTTAGGTATTTCAATTGTCGATACCATACTAGGGGAAGATCATGATTCTCAAGCAAGTTCACCAAAATGCAAATAAACAAAACATTACTTGGGAGACCGTAAATTAATCAATGCTACGCGACCCTAGTCATGGAGCGATCAAATATTCAGGAATTCAAGCCCCAAAAGCTCTTATAACATCAACGTGCTATCCATAATCATCAATTCAAAGCAAAGCAATTGACAACATACCATTATGAAGTGAAAACCGATCCCAGAATCAACAAATGCGAAGTAAAAGGCGTCCACAAAGAATAGCGATAGGAATGCACAGAAGAAATCCCTAGCAAATTCACAATTCACAGACTCCACACCTCAAATTCAACCAAGCACTCTCAAGAAAGAACTCTTCAGCTCAAATGACGTCAAGCAATAAGTATAATGGCATAATAATCATCCACAAACACTTAAATACATCGCCTGCCAAAGGTACAGACGACATAAATGTGCCCGACAAGACAATCAGAAAACCCGGGAACTCGACGATAGGTCAGAATTCGGGAAAATCTGGCCCACGTGGAAATCCGGGAATACTGAAAATCTCTGAACAACAGTGCCCAATCGGAGACCAAGCAGGATCCGGGAAAATCCGACCAGGGTGGAAAATCCCGAACCCAAGTAAAAACCTGAAATTTAGCCAAAACTAAAGATCTTCAATGAATAACCTGGGGAAAAAACTTAGGCAGTCAAAATAAGCATTTAAGCACATGCCTAAATAAGATAAACCTCAAAATGAAAGGGCCAAGACACCAAAGCGAAAGAGAAAGAGGGTCCCTGCCTTCAGCGGGGCGTGTGTGTGAAAACTGCACAACAAGTACCTCTTATGTAGTCTTTTTATACCCCAAAGGATACAGTAAGAAACATGCATTTGTAGTAAGATTCTAGAAGGAATACTTAACACATACATTCATTGAACACACACATATATAACCCTTATAACTCCTTTATATTATATCAAAATATCACACAAGAGTAGGTCTTAGTCTCTACTTCACAATAGTACATATATCTATCTATTTTATCTCTTGTTTGTCATCATATATCTTTTGCATATGATTTACATTGCATATATACATACATCCCCTTGAAGGGACATGACTCCTACAAATATCTAATGTCTTTTCCTAGTACCATAGATCTTTTACGGTAGCTTGTAGTAGGTTCTAACCCCATCTCTGACCCACTAACAATATCCTCTAGGTGAGTATGACTTGTTTGAGTGATTTGTAATAGATAGACACTATGAACTGACCATGCAAATAATGATTTTGTATTAATTTGATCAAGTATTTAATAACATAAACACATTTGATAATGATAATGTGTGTCATACGTTCACACACCTCTTTCTCAATTTGGTTATCGATAATTTAATTTTACATTCAAATTTAATTGATATAGATACCACAATACCTATTCACATTAATGATAAATTCTCATACAATTCATTAGGTAATTCAATGCTATTGACTTTTAAATAATAATCTATCCCTTTATATGGATGCAATGTATTTTCTTACACACACAAATATATATCTATATATAATGTATGTGTATATAAGTGTATGTATTTATACACTCATGCAAACCATAAAAATATATGAAATATCATTATATGTAATTACATTTGTATATATGTGTGCATCTTGCATACATATGTACCTATGTAAGTACATATTTAACCTTTTATAATATAAACATAGGTAGATAAAGTAGAAAGGAGATCATAGACCACTAATGGAATACCCCTCCCTTATCCAATAGTGATCGAGATACACCTCAAGTCTTTTGTCTATTCTTTGGTTAAGAAAATTTCATCATATTTTAGAGCATATAGATCTTTCCAAAATGTCCTAAACTAAAACCCCAATAACACCTAAGTTTTAAATACAATCCTTTCCAATTAAAATGACTATCAATATCACATAATCCCACAATATTTTTATATTAAAACTATCATCGATGTCAATAATACAGTCATAATATTTTCAGAACAAAATCTATTGTCAATAGTGAAATGAAATGTTTAGGTTTAAAACATAAACCTTTCAATTAAATTCATTGTCATTACTATAGTCAAGGGGTAAGATTTTAAACATAGATAATTCAAAAGAAATCCTTAATTGATACTACAACATGGTTTTAGGAATAGACATAGAATTTCCCAAAAATGCAACCACCAATGTTTTTTATAATAATATTTTACTAATAACACTATTGAGAGGATAAAAACATTCTCAATAATATTATCATTACTTTCTAGAGTCGGGTAGATGATATTATTCCTAATATCATGAGCAAAACTTTCCAAACTCAAACTTACATTTCATGTTGCTATCTTATAGATGCTCAAAAGAGCTTAGACCTGAAATGGTCTCTACAAACAACCATTTACAAAGTTCAATGAATGAGACTTGTATAGGTCATTTTTCAAGAAAAAACATACTAATCTCCTTCAACGAACTAAACAACATTCAATTCCATGGGAAATGATTAAAATTAAGCCATTACCAATGCTTAATGTAAACACATACCCTTGAGGTTAGCATTTAACTATGTTTAAAGGGTGAAGAACATTTAAAGGTCTTACTGAGCATAATAATATTTTTAATGACAAAGAAATTTAGGGTCTCCAAGCAAAATATAAAGTTGAATACTACCACACCTATACGATCTCACTGAGATATACGCATCAGAATAACATAGAACTTCACAATCTTGAAAAAAAATATAGAGCATAGGAATAAACATAGACCTTCACAATCTCACCCAAAATATAAAGAATAGGAATAAACAAAGACCTCCAATTCCCCAAAATATTATTGGTAATGTTTGGGAGAAGGTTAGATCAAAAGGGTCAAGGTATGTTTCTCACAAAATTTAAACCCCAAAATAGGCTTGATGTGTTTTGACAAGGCATGTTACATGTTTATAAGAAAAACAAGACTTCACGGTTCTTAGAATTTATCCTCAAGATTTACTATGGAAAAATAGGATGAGGGTTTTAATCCTTTGCACCAAATAATAAAAACATTAAGAAGAGCTACCAACCATATGCATAATCATGAAAGTTCACTGAAGCATTTTTAACTTATAAATATTTTGAATTCTTTTATATTCAATCATTAGCATGCTAGTTTGACATAAAAAATGAGAAAAAGAAGAGTTTGAATCATACTAGATTCTTTGTAAAAACATTGGGCCAACAATACTAAGTTCTTTTGCTTTTGCTCCCTTCTTGCTACCACCTACACACATGCCTCCCTTTTCTTTACTCCTTTCTTCATTTTTAACTTGAGCCCCCGAAAACTTCTCCTCCATTGATTCCAACTCCTTGCTTATTCAATGATAGTGAGTGGTTATTAATTGGGTTTACTAGTTTAATCTTCATGTTGAGTGTAGTACATTGCCATAAATGTATATTAATGCACACAATACTCCACTTCAAAGTTCATAATAACTACTTCAAGCTTCAAATTAACTTCTTTTTAAAACTATGTATATATCCAACTCCTATACATTTTACTTTAAATGAATTTATTCAACTATACACATATTTATATGCTTTAGTATTATTCATTAAAGAATATTTTTGCAAAATTCTTGAAATCAACACTTATCAAGTTAAAATATTGACCAAAAATTATTTGAGACTAAAATAAGTCAAAAATGACTTATCAATACAAACAAAATAACTATATAAATATACAAGAAAACACCATCTAGTGTGTGTGTGTATGTGTGAGTTCTAATAGCCAGGGTGTGCATGAGTTTCTTATGGATCTACTTCCCTGTAATTGGTGATGCTCATCCTCCTTGTTTGTGAGGGGGAAACTAATTTCTTGCATCCAACCAACAAGGTAGTTACTCTGATAATCATAATATCATAACATAATATAAATCATTCACTAACATCTTAATGATAATAAAATTCACATTTACGTCTTTCAAATCAATATCTAACTAATATTTTTCCTTTTCCTTAACATAATAAAGCAAAACAACCATGTAGTATAAATATCCTCAAAATATAATTTTGACATCATAATTTAAAACACACGTCAAAATATAACATAGTCCACATGGTCCAAAAATGGGATGACAGAAATAAAGAAAAGTTTCCAATTCAAATCATTATTATTATTTTATTTTTTTCTTTTCACCATTAATTTTTCTATATATGAATAACACCAACACAAGGGAATGTAAACAAATTAAAATTTTAAGTTAACAAACCAAAAATTTAGAGTTTTACCTTGGACAAAAGAGATAAGGATAATGGGTCACTTATTAAATAAATTCTCCTATAATTCCACCTTGGAACCACATGCTTTCTTGTGAAACTTTTAAATGACTCCTTCAAGAATGTGATAAGAAGTATGATTTGGAACTCCTTGTAACCTATACTATGAACTTTTCTACAATGAATAATATTATAGAAGGTATTGTTATTCATCATAAGATTAAAATGTGTGGTGCACAAATCAAATATGATTTCGTTATGTACATGGAGCAATTCACAATAAAATAATTCCCAATAAATAGATGAATAAAGACATGGACATGTTAAGGACATCAATATGGTGCTATAATATCAATTTGAAGGAACTTTGATAAATAAATGATACCATGTAGTATAATTACTCTCTTCTTGTGTAGGTGTTTAAAAATTAAATGACATGATCATGGATAGAGAGTGTACTAAAATACATATATTTGTGCACCTTCAACATAGTTAAAAATACATACCAATGAAAGTGTATATCATATACATTTGGAAGAGAAGATTAGATGCCACTAACAAATGTAAACATTACTAAAATATCAAAATGAGCATACATGTTGCATTCAAATAATCTAACACAATAGGTCAAAAAAAATTAGGAATAAGAATTCTTGTTACAATTTATGTACATATAGGCAAGTGCCCATTACAATAATTGAGGCCATGAAGTCCAAAAATTAGACTTGCCTCCTCTATATTCTACCAATTCCAAGGAAATTGCTATCTTATTTACAAGGAAACCCTTCAATGATAAAGTATTGAAGGATTATAAACTCTTTTTTAACTTTGCTATGACTAACTTAAGTATTTTAGTTAACTTGCTATTCAAAATTTTGCATGACAATGTAAAGGGTTGTACAAACATTATAAGAAATAGATCTATAAAACCATAGAGTGAGTTTTATGTTAGTGAAATTTATATAGTGAAACCCAATATTGTTCTAGCTTTGAACCTCCTTGGATCAATAAACTTAAAAATATTTTCAAATGATACTACAAAGATTCAATGCTTCTCACACTATGAGGTTTTCATTTGAAACTTCAAATACATTTAAAAAGGTTATAGGGAAAGAAAATTTCCTTGTACCAGGAACTACCTTCTATGAAAAGAATCTAATAATTAATATCAATAAAAAATATAAAAAATAAAATAAATTATAAAACAAAATAGTTTTAGATAATGCAAAATTTCTCAATCCATCAATGCCTTTACTTAGCTCTCTCTCTCTCTCTCACACACACACACACATGCATACAAGAAGAAAAAAAGGGTTGTCATACACATCATCATTGCTACACTAGAATCTTCTACAAATCCTATTATGGACCATAATATTTTGGTGACAACTTGTTATACTTTTTTTGTTGTTTATATTTATTTATAAGGTTACAATCTGAAGAAAACCAATCACGTACTTCAAAATTCCTTTCACTACAATGTTGGTTTTGTGTCGTGACCAAATTCTGCTTGTGTCTTGAAAGTACCTATTGTTGATGATTAATGTGGTATTCCACATCTTGGTGCCACCTTCAATGATGATATGTAATTAAATAATGGAAGAAATATTAAGAGGGATTAATTAGCTTAATCAACTATCTATTCATGATTCAATGAATGGATTAAGTTGGAGGAATCATAACCAAGGTTAATTAATTTTAATTGATTTACTTAACTAAACTTAAGGAAGAATCAATTAATGATGAATGATGGAGATAATTAATTAAATAATGACTTATTTAATTAATTTACGGGAAAGTTAGTATGACAAATTGACTATAAAATTTGAATGTTTGTAAGTGCATTAAAATTAGTATGAAATCTAGACACATTATCCTAGGGCCCTTGCCTACCATTGTATTTGAGCTTTTATACATATTTTTGGGGGTTGAACTTGGAGAACATGCCTTCGTGCAACACAATGACAACCCTTCTGAAGTATTCTTAAACACCACTAATCCTTAGATGCTAGAAAATATTAGAGTAGATGAAAACAATCCACGTGAATAACATAGTAGTATTCCATATTATCTAGAGTTGAATCCAAACTTACAAGACAAATCTAAGATCATAAATGTGACATAAAAATATAGATTTGATCTTTGATAAAACCCAAAAAAACTACTTTTCTTCTTCACACTTTTCTAAAATAACTATCGCAATTATATCTTTATTAATCTCCACTAATGATTTATACTTAATTACTTGTTAGCTGATAGGCTATTTATTGTGGGCTTTTCCCACCAGAATTTTCTCATGCCTGGAAATTGGCACCGGAAGTTGTCTCACCCCTGAATGAAATTGCCATTGGAAGTCTCACTGACATTCACTTCCATCCTTGACTAAAGAACTGCACTTCACATTCACTTCCACCCCTGACTGAAATTGGCACTGGAAGTCTCATGGGAATACAAAACTGCACTTCACATTCACTTCACATGGCTTACCCTTATCTTAATAACACCTCCTCTTTCGATATCCATGCAAAGATACAACACTTAAACTGCACTTACTAGCACCACCACTATAGTAACATCACCAACATTATGCTTTTAAAAAGCTCTCGCAGCTCTTGTTTTCTATCATTGTGCTTTTGTCATTGTGAATGGATTGAAGTAGCAACCGAAAGAGTCTTGAGGTAAATCACTTGCCATAGTTTCTATTTGATTTTTCTATGGTTTAAAATTACAGGGTTTGAAATTTTTTTGTTTCCCTAAATGTAATTGTTGTGTTTTTAGATTTTTAGAATTAGGTTAGGGTTTGAATAGTCTTCATTCTTACTCTATTATGATTGCCACTACAGGGTTAGATTATTAATGTTATTGGTGAATGAAGGTGTCAAAACTTCTAATCTTTGATGCCATCATCATCAAAATTCTAAACAATAGGAAGCAATGACAAGTCCGCCTTCCATAAGATTGAACTATTTTAATGTCTCAAGCCCTACTGTTCGTTTATGTGCTTTCATTCCTCATCTTCATCACTTTCATTGGGTCTTTGAAATCTTGTATCTAATTATCTTAGGAGGGATTCCTTGTATTATTTATATAGGTGATACTGAAAATGCCTTAAATGAAATGAAAAAAAAGAAGGTAGCGTGACATAGTGTTTGCGTCCTCTAGTTGTGGATTTTGAACCAGTAAATTGTAATATTATCTTTTCTACATGCTTGTATTTTAGAAAAATCCTTTCCTAGATTTGGTCATCAAGATCCTAAGATGGGTGTCATTGTTTGTGAGGACAAGTATACTTCCAATCATGCATACAATCAGGGTTTGGGAAGTATGACTGCATGTACTGGGTTTTTTAATATTGTTGTCAAAATTTCTAATGTTGCTAGGAAATTTATGGGTAGCTTTTTCCCATTGAGTTAGAGACCTCCAAAACACTTTTTTCACCCAGAAATACAGAAAATGACTTGAAGCTAATGAGAGTAGAAATGCCATATAAGCTAATGGTTCATGAACTCCTTGTTTGGGTATTTTTATTTGGGCTCAAGGCGCAATACTATTTTTTCATTCTTGTAGTAAATTGTTTGGTTGTATGGAGTTTCAAGATGTCATGCATTTTGTGGGCTTTAGATGGTTTTATGGTTGTAGTGATTTTCCCGTTAACTACATCAACTTAAATATTACAAAAAATATAAAAGCATGATTTCATCTAGAAGGTTCTACGCTTAACTGTGGAACTTGAAGCAGTAATATTTTGCTTTGTATTAGGGCTTTAGATAACAAAGGCCTTTTGGTGGATTGTTGACATGTCCTATGATGTTACAACTACATTTACCTTTCTTTTTTTGTCTATTCATTTATCTATTTGAAGCTAATAAGTACTTTAACTATACAGGAAAATTCCCTCCTGACATCAAGAAAGAGTCTCCATGGTGGTGTTCCATTGACCATCCAAACTACTAGCTCATTTGGCGGAAGTCCTCCAATTTCTCCAAGGGAATTTGATGATCTTAAGGTGTGTTATCTTTGTTGCATCAATTGGATGAATACAACAACACACTATAGTGATGCCTCTTTCATGTCTTCACATGTTCCACTATGGCAAACTTTGTCACTCCTTTTCACTAGGAAATTGTGTTAAAAGGAATAGTAGATGTTTTACATGTTTGCTTTCATTGTGTTATCCAGGCTTGTATTTTACCACATTGAGTTCTTAACCCTAATCTTTGCCACATTGATCATAGTCTGAGCAAGTCATTTTCACAAGGCAAATATGTTGCTAATGAAAGCTATATATTTTCTATGTTTGTTTCCATTGTCTTATCCAAGGTTGGATTTTACTGTAACGAGCTCTTAACCCTGATCTTTACCACACTGATCATGCTTTGAACAACAAGGTATGGCTCCTTGGAATATAGGTTTATGTTTTATGTGGATCTTTGTTAGCTTTTTAGTTTTCATTTTTAAGAAAAACCTATATACGATGAACAACATGAGCTTTTGATTCACACATTGGCCAATTCTTGATGGGTGAACATTGAATGTTAAGGAAAGAACAACTGTGTCTTCTTAAGCATGGGAATACTAATTTTTAGAAGCTTCTCTTGACCATTTAATTTTGCATTTTAGAGATTACTTAAGTGAAACAGTTAATATGAGTGAAGTCTATTAGGAGTTATTAAAAATTGTTACTATCTTATCTTGTTTCCAATTCAGAGCAGTAGTTTTTAGTTGTTTGTCTGCACTCTCTCTATGTCTGAAATGCTTAGATTTCTTACCTGGACTTATTGAATATTGTTACTATCTTGGCTTGTTGCAATTTAGAGTATTAGTATTTAGTTGCTCCTCTGGATTCTGCTTGATGGTTGTTGTCATTACTGTCTTGTCTTGTTGCAAATCAGGGCTAAATGTGTAGTTGGTTTGCATAATGAAAATTTCTTTTTAAAAACTTCACACCCATTTCTAATTATGTGATTTTTTTGTGTTGTATTATTTACAGGTGAATGCGTAATTGTCTTGCAAAGGCAGAACTGGGGTTTTAAATCTCTTCATAGAGGTCAATTTTTTTGTTGTAATTTCTCCAATTTCTCTGTGAGTAACTTTACTTTCATGTCTTTGTCATGATAGTGGTTTACAATTTCAATTTTAAATTTGAAATCGCATATTTTTAGAAAATATAATGATTTAAGCCTTAAAAATTCCATTTTAAGGATTCAATTGAAGAGGATTTGATCAAATCACCTTAGATCAAAACCCCTTGGATAGAACCTCACTAGTTTTAAACCATACCTATAAATGCGTCTCCTTTACACCTATCAAAATGCTGATAAAAAATCACTTTTGATTTAGCTTTTGGGGGATCAAATGAATTCATTTAAAATTTATTTCAAATGATTATGGTATTCCTCAGAACAAGCTATCCAATGAATATAATTTTAATATGTTTTGGTTTTGTTATGTATTTGTTTTTTAAGTTTTATTAAACATAGGTTTTTCAATGAAAATGAATTTCTTTGTTCTTCACATGTGGAAAAATAGAAGATTATCAACAAAAAAAATTGAAAAATATGAGTGCACCAGACATTGAAGTCCTTGATCCAACAAAAAAAATTAAATTAAATTTTGACATATACAAAAAAAGTTAAGCGTTATACGTTGGTGCTATGTTTGAATTGTAATTCATTTGACTTTGAAACTTGATTAAGGAAAAAATATTCAATAAAAAACTATCTAACAAAGTGGAAGCACTAGATATCATATTTAAAATCTAAATTTGAAAAGAATTAGAATTTTATCCTTCATGGAAAAAAAGTTATGTGTTATACGGTGTGCATCACTTTTAAAAATGTTGTTTCTGAAAAAATCAATTTTGTGGGAGATGGAAAGAAGTGAAATTTGATTCCAAAATTTTGAAAAAATATTTTTAGAATCTACAGACAAAATTTGATGAGACTCTAGTTTGCATCATCTTCAAATTCCTCATGGTTTAGCCACTATAAGTGCTGAATGTGAAGATTTAGTTAAAAATAATAATTTAGTGTCGATGGCCAAAATTGTAAACCACTATTATGGGATCACCCTTTCTTTAAATTTAATAGAGGGTTTAGAGGCATGCAAATGCACTATCTTTTAGCGTGTTCACCAAGCTATTGCCCATGAAATTTTGTTACCAAATCTTATTGTATTGCATGTTTAATTCTTCCATAAGACATTTATATATGATTTGAGTTGTCTGCATGCAATCTGAAACATTCATATCAACATATTGAGATCCAACAAGATCATTAGAAAAGTTAAAGTGTAGAAGCCATTTTAGTTGATTGAAAAATAGATACTAGGTGTTTTCTGGTGTTGGTGTGTCTACACCTTGGTTTCGAGTTTGTTGTTGGTGTTTATTAGTGTTACCGTTTCTTTGTTTCTTGTGCTTTGATCTCTTCTTTCTTGGTGTCTATGAGTTGGGTTTGAATTTGTTTGGATATGTGTTTAGTATTTCAAAAGTATTTTTGGGAAATAATGATCAATTATTTCTTTACACTCTATATAAATATCATGTATGGACTTGCTCATCCTATTCATGACTTTGTGATTTTGAATAGTTAACTTCCCTCATATAGACTGCACAAAGTTGACTTCCCTATTATCATTTTCTTCATATCATTGCACATGGTTATCACGAGACTTCCCTTATACTACAGGTCATCCTCTTTGCTTGCAACATAATCATTATGTCATTGCCATGATTCATTTTATAATTCCCTTCCATCTTTTTGTCATATTTATGAACTATCATGCTAAAGATCAAGGTTGTAGTCATCACTTCTCTGTTATTTTTCTTGACATCTTCTAACCATATGGGAAGCAAGATGATCTAGCAACATACGTATGACAAAAATAAAACCACCTTTTCTATGCACCTATCATTCTTCCAAATTTGACATTGTTATGGTAGCTTCAAATTTTGCCTTCAATTCTCTGTCTCTATCAAGAACTACTGTAACTTTCATGCTTCCTCCTATGTGGCTGCTTCATTAGTTATCAACCCTACAATGTAATTCGGCCATTATCTTGTTCCTTAAACTCTATCCCCTTTGCATCATATACTCTTAAGTATTCTGATAAACTTAGCCAAGGTTTAACACACAGCCTCCTACCCAATCTTTACCTTCAATGCACTTCAGCTTATAATGGTTCACTCCATTTGTAGGTTGATAAGTCATAGACCTTAATCACAAAAGTAAGGAAAATTCCTTATATGACTATTACCATGTAAGACCTTTTATATGCAACCACGGTGACTACCATTTTAAAGACTGTCCTCATTCTTGGTACTATAAACTAATCACTATCATATATTTGAGTGTTATATCATAGTACTTTTCCCAAAAGGACTGACTGAAACTTATGATGCAAGCATGGCCACACTCATTCTTCTCAAATGAGTCTTGCAAGGAGTGATCCATTTAGCATCTACTTGTACAATATTTTTTGCAATCTTGCATTGCCCTTTTTGACTTTGACAGGGCATGCCTTTTCCTTGAATCACTTGTCATACCTTTGTATGGTCTTTTGCATGCAGTTTATGATCTGCTCCTTACTATCATGTATAAATCATCTTTATTTTTTACCTTACATTGCTTCTTCATCATCATGCATTTTCATTGGTTTGGTGCTCCTTACTAATGAACGGTGCTAAGTTTCCTTTCTCACTGTCATTCATGCTTTAGTTTTCACTATCATTATTGACTCTTAGGTGCTTCTAATCATAGTCATAAGGGATTTTCACTACATCCACCATCGATACTATTGACAAGATCTTAGTAAATTGCCCCCTCCCTGATGTGATATGACTGTCTTGTTGAAACCTTTGTTATGACTGAATTTGTGTCATCTTTGCTTGCATTTGAAGCTGTCATCTCTTCATTATGCACACTGTCACTTCCTCTCAACATTGTCCATTGTCACTCAAACTATTGTCTTTTGTGTGACTGCTTTAATAAATGATGATTGTGTTTAACTTTATCAACTCTACCCTATAGGACTGTCATTATCAAGGGTGCATTACTTTCCTTGCATGCCACTATATTCTTCCACTTTCAACCTTGCACAACCCTCTTTTACAATATTATGCATAGAAATGATGACTTTCCATTGTAACCCTATCATCTCATGGGTTATCAAACATGAGTTGATTTTATTATTTTTTGCTAATCAATAATAATGCTACTCCCTCCATTATTTCAAGCTAGGTCTTCATTCTCAATAGGTTTTCCTATCCACTATGTTGATGATATAGCGGCGGGAGATATCTTTCTCTCAAAATTAAATAATAAATAATTAATAAGGCAAGTCGGCCTTAATTACAAATTATATTTTATATTTTATTTCTTAAAGGAGGTCGACCTATATGAAGAGATGTCTTGTTTTGTATATATACAAGGTGAATTTGTTTCATCAAATCATCAATTCAATTCCTTTCATTCACACCTTAATTTCAGCAAACTTCACATCTGATTATCAACAAACTTTCACATAATATTGGCAGCAGATATTCGCTTCTCTTTAGCAGCAAGTGTTAATCTTTATTAGCAACAAGTGGTCGCCTTTCTTGATAGTTCAGAGTTGTTGAAGCAGATTAGATTTCAATAAGAATAATATTCGATTGTATCAAGGAGATATTCTCATCATTCTTTGTGTCAAGTTCGCCCTTGAGAAGGGTCTGACTATAAAGTAGATTTCTACTCTTATTTGTTCTATATATAAGAGATATATTTTGTTGGGTTTTTCTCCCTCGAGGAGGGTTTTCCCAGGGTAAACTGTTGTGCTCATTTGTCTTATGTGTTGAATTATTTCTTGCTTACATTTCTGATCATAAAACTAACATGGTATTAGAGTGATTCTAAGAAAAGATCTAATCAGATTTGTGTAAGCAGTCAAGTCAACTTTTCATCTAGGGTAGATCTTGAAGGAAAAATATTATAGATATAAGGTTACAATTTATTCAGACTTAAGGATAGATCCTTGAAGGTGAATTTGTGCAGAAAAAGAAAATGGTGAACAGTGTCAAGGTAGAAGATAGGCTTGATGGAGCCTCAAACTTCAACTCTTGGAAACCCAGGGTACTTATTGTATTAGAGGAGAATGATCTTCTTGATTTTGTGGAAAGTGATATGCCCGAGCCTTCTGATGATACTGAGAAAATCCAATGGAAGAAAAATAGCATGAAGGATAGAAAGATCATGATAGACTCTGTGATGAATCGCCTAGTACCAATCATCTCCAAGTTGAAGACAACTAAAGAAATGTTTGATACTCTAAAAGGATTATATGAGATCAACAATACTAGCAGAGACCTTGCTTTGAGACAACAACTTCACCATGTAAAAATGGATAAAGAAGATTCAGTCATCTCATTCTTCATGAAGATTTTTGATTTGAGAGATCATTTGAGCACTATTGGGGATATAATTGTAGACAAATATCTTGTTATGTTGGCACTAAATGATCTTCCTCAATCTTGGGAACCCTTTATTCAAAGCATTAGTGGGAGATCTAAGTTGCCCAAGTTTGATCATCTTCAAGCTGATTGTATTCAAGAAGAGACTAGGTTGGCAGCAAGAGGAATTGGGCGAAACTATCATGATGTAGAAAATCAAGTTCTTGCTACACATACATCTAGAGATAGAGGCAAAGGAAGAAAGAGGAATAGAGACAGAGAATTAGATTCTGCTCCAGAACCTAAGAAGAAGAAGGATCTCTCTCACATTCAATGTTTTAGGTGTGACATGTAACATCCCGCCGTGTGAACCCTAAAGGACAACAAACAACACACTTTTTTTTTGAAAGTGAAACATTGCATATGATGAAAATGTACATACATTACAGGAAAATCAATGATGCATTTACAAAGTAATTCACATCCTTTGGGGTACATGGAACGATCATTACGACTCATAAAATTTTATCAAACGAAAGCAAATAAACCAAGATTACATAATGATGTCATACAATTATTAATTATCCAAAAGAGTGGAAAACAATACATGAAGTATAACATTTCAACTCATAGTTTAATATTACATAATGTTTCCCTTATAACAAAGGGAAAAGTACATTGAGTACAAGAATGATACATTAATGAAGATTATAGTACAAAATGAGGAAAAGTATTCAACTAGGTGAAGCTCTAGAACTCTGCATCTGCTTCTGCACCATGAACACATCTTGGGAACCCAATGGGGTGCATAGCACGTTCCACTCGACCGTGTGGACCCGAAAATCCACCCCCCGTGCTAGGAGATGACAAGAAAGGATCCACATCCAAACAAGGTCAAGCAGAAAAGGCTAACTCAACACCAACATAAAAAAACATCAAACAAGTACAACAACACTTCCAGAGGCTACCAACCAAAAGAAAATAAATGGGTACTATGGGAGAGTGTCATTGGTGCAGGAGCACCTACTTGAATACAAGCGTAATTTTAATGTTTTGCTCTTAATCTTTTTGTTTTGTTTTGTAATGGTCTCATACACCATTGATAAGGTGTAAGGGGACCTCTTTTAAGCTTAGGTAAAATTAAAATAAAATGGAAACTCGTTTTGTAGGCGTTTCCTTAGTTTTTGGCTGAAATTCGAAAACACAGTGTGTTTTCAAACGCAGGTTTTTTTGGACACTTTTGAGCTCGAATTTTTAACCTAACTGATTTTTTTCGGTTTGGGAAGAAGGAGCCCGACATTTTGAGCAGATGAGTGGTCTTTTGGTGATGGAAGTTGTGAGAAAAATAAAGAAGAACCCGTGATTTTGTGTGAAAAAGTTGTTTTCTGTGTTTTTTTGCATAACAGCAAACTAAAGAATGGATTAAAATCTTTTATTGAGCTTAGAGCATGTACAGAAACGTGTTTTAGTTCTATTTTAGTGCCTTTTATTAGTCTTCTCATTGCCCTCTGTTCTTTGTATAATCTTTGTCTTTCTTTATTTCTATTTTTGACTGGTAAAAAGAACCAGAATCATGGAGTTTTAGTGTTGTTTCTGCTCACGCCAGGCAGTATGGACGTAGAGGAAGCAATGCTAGGCTCCAAGCATGTAAATAATGTAAATATGGTAGACATTAGAGGTTCTTTAGTCAAGGAAGAAGACTGTTTCTAGGCGAGTTTGCAGACCCGGCTAGAAAAGACAGTCAAGAGGGAAAAAGGAACCCCAACGTAGCAGGGGTGTGCAACATTTTTCATCTAATGAAGATTTATGAATGTAGGCAGGTCAAAGGAAATGTGGAGTGGTAAAAAAAAGGTTCTTAAATGTTTTTTTTGTCAGTAAAAGCAGAATAGATCAAGGAAAGGTCCTAGGAAACCCTAGCTTCCACCAAGATTGGAAAGTACCCCTGTACAGGCAGAAAAGGCACCAATTTCTAAAGAAGCTGTCAGAGCTTGGAAAAAAGAGCCAGAGAATCAATAGAAAGATTGGCACAATTGGTGGAAAGAGAGGAGTTCTAACCTTGTTCTTGTGTCAAGAGGGTTAAAAGAGGTTTGAGGCTTGTAACCCTGCCCAAGAACCAAGAACCCTGTTTTTTTTTGGGAAAACAATGGAGAGCTAAAGCTTGGTGTTTATTGAAGCACCGGAAAGATGACTTGGAGGCCTTGGAAAGTGCCACACACACACACCTCTGCAACAACGTTGGTTGAAAAGAAGGTTGACTAGTCTTTAGAGGAATAAGGGCTGGTTTGTGCACGTGAAGAAGGAGTACCAAATAGCACTTGGGAGCAGCAAAGTTGCAACGATAGCAGGGTTGATAAAGTGAACCAGGGGTGCCTCAAAGGTAAGAGGACCTATAGGTTGTAGGGTGAAAGAAATAACACCTTAGGAGTTCTCAGATCAAGGACTCAAAGCAGTGAGATAGCATTTACTCATATCAACCCTCGCTCTATCAGTCATCACATGGCCTTACATGGATTATCCAGGCAACCTATCACAAGGTACTGCCTCCATCTATGGTTATCCTGGTTACCTATCTCAAGGCATCGCTCCATAGGGTGACTCATGTGGGACCACTTACCTTTCGTGAGGACAAGGCAGTGATCTTACCAACCAGATCTTCTCATCCCATCCTTAGCCTGTGAAAGCACTAACGGTATGGGTGAGGCACATGATTAATCTTGTTTAATGTTTAACTACCCAAACCCACTAGTTCATTAATTATATTATCACTTGTTTAGGAAACTCTTCCATGGGTTACCCTAATAGCCCCTTTGTGCATTGGCCCCCATAAAGAGCCACCCTCCCCAACAGTTTCGAAACAAGACTCACAATAAGGGGTGTACCAAACATAAAAGCCACAAAATGAGAGCACGTGTGAGGCATAAACCATCTCACTCATAGTCATAACCAAAGGCAAGGAAAATCATGGAACAAGGTACACCCATGAGAGCTCAAGAAAAGGAATACAATCAATGGAAAACACAAAGGTTTAATCATGGGAAAATTCAACACACAACAATTTCCCCATCGCCTCTGGAAGCCTAGCAACCTACCACCCATAACTTATCAAAAGGAAGTGACTTAAGCATGTACAGCTTCCCAACTCATCCAAAACATGTATATACATAAAGATTACCTCAATAGCAAAATTTTTTTTTTAAAAAAAAGAGAAAAATATGATCAATTGTGGAACCACTAGCATTCATATGAAATCAATTCCAAAGAGCACTCAGAATATAAACCAAAATAACCATCTAAGCATGTTCAAGGATGACTATGATTACCCCTTTCATTTAAACATGAACATAATCCAATCTTTATTAAAGATAATTAAATAATCCACTATAATTAAAAGCATTTCTATCATAATATCTTTTAAATAGATAAGCACTCTGAAAACCTATAGTATGCAAAACATCATATTTCTTTTGATTTAAAAATTCCTAGCCTATACTTTTGTTTACTTCAAATTAATTAAGACTTAAAATATAACCTATAATAAATTTAGTTCAAATGTAACATGTTTATTTACTTCAATTAAATTAAATCAAAATATAACATACGCACAAATCACAAATCTGATAGTAAATGAATTTGTAAATAAATTTAACTTTAAATAACTTGTAGATAATTCTAATTTTGAATGCACTTGAAAATAGATCTAATCTAAATGTATTAGGAATTAAATATGCCTTGAAATGTATTTGAAAATAATTCAAACTCTAAATATACCATAATAATAAACATTACTTGAAATTAATTCAAATTTAAAGTATAACCTATAATAAATTTAATTCAAATGTAACATGCTTGTTTACTTCAAAATAAAAGGTTTAAATAAAAAAAAATGTAACATATACCTTGATTATTATAAATAAATTCAATTAAGATCTAACATAAGCAATTTATCTGCAAATCATAAATCTAATACTAAATGAATTTGTACGTAAATTTAACTTTAATTTATTTTGCAATTATACCTAATCTCAAATGTACTTGAGAATAATTTCTAATTTAAACGTATTAGAAAATAATCTGAAAATAGATCAAATTTAGAATGCAATTGAAAATAAATCTAATTTTTAATGTAGCTGGAATTGAATAAATAATACTTAATTTAATTTATTTATCTTTTCAGGAAAACAATACATTAGCAAACTCACTGGGTCTATTTAATTAAAGAATGCTTAAATATTTTCAAATACCATTATATATAATACTTCATTTATTTATTCATTCCAAAATACTCATTCAAATTCAAAACAAATCGATAGAACTACTTTTACTTCCATATGTTGAACATTCATATGCATCATTAGTCAAACATCTCTTCATATTCTAGAATCCCAAAAAGATGAATTATTTCTACTAAGATACAATATTTACCACATATTTATCTGAGAATGATGTAATTAACTCAAAACGTCTACTAACATTATAAATATATAAATCTTTCCCTAGCATCCCTGCTTCTTACCAAGAAAGTTAAAAGAAGTCCACAATAGTTCTAAAATGATACCAACATTAAAATTTATGAAAGAGGACAAAACATTTTAAGCAAACAAACTTAAGGAAGAATAGAAAATAGACTATTCTCAAAGACATTTTCCTTGTTTATTAATCCACAAACCGAGAACATTCTTTTAATAAAGATTTAATACATAATATATAGTTATTTAATTAACCAAATATAGTCAAGTTAGGATTTAACGGCTGTATCAATTCCCTAGCATACATAAACTTAAAGCATAAAATCAAAATCTAAGTTTAATATTTTATTTTCAAGTGAATCAACTGCGAAAGATTACCAGTAGAATCAAGAATTATTTAAACCTTTAAACTTCCTATTATGTTTTAGTGCTACGGCTAAGACAGGAGGACAATGGAACTCTGGGGAATTATCTAACCCTCTACAACATTCTAATTTCAAGTACTGCAAACGTGACAGGTTGCCAACAAAATCATGAGAGCTATTTGCACCTCCACCGTCTTCTATGTTCAAGTGTTGTTGCTGTGATAGGTTGCAACAAGAAACAGAGGGATTATTTAGTCCTCACAGCAAATAGCGGCGACCATCAAGGTTGCACCCAACAATCTTGGTGCTGCTACACAACATAGCAAGATGGAGAGTGGTGTGCTTGTTAAGGGTCCCATTCATATAACATGGTCTACTTAAAAAAAGAATTTTCCAATGCTGGAAGGCTGGCTAACAATCCTCTCTTCTATCAAGCTTGATAATAATTTTAAATTAATTAAGCAAGTGAAAATTTGTAGTAAGGAAAGAATTCAAAGAAGGGTATGATTTTAGCAATGAAATATGTGCTTATGCCCCTGAGGAAGTTGCATGGAGGATATTGTGAGACATTCCAGCATATGAAGGATTTCCAACTGTGCTTGTTGTCAATGACAAATGGATTTGTAAAAAGGAAAAATTATGACTTATGATTTTTGTTCTAACAACTGGCTCAAGGAAGCCGATTTTCTAAACTCAAAATATAACAGTGTTCTTTCAGCATCTCCAGAAGGATATCTACACTTTGTTGGAGGGGATTTCAACAGGAGAACAATACTCTACAATTTAGAGATAGGCAAGTGGGAATCTCTTCCCAATATGAACAGATCATGGATATATGAATTCTAAGGGCATTCATTATAACCCATTTATGTGCATATAAATATTAGAATTCAAATTGTAACATTTCAACAGTTTAGGAGCCAAAGTCTGTTTATTTTATGTAAATATATCTTTACACATACTAAATTATAATGCAGTAAATCAAGCCTATTTGTTTGCAAACTAGTATTAGGAAACTAGACAATGATGGTACCTGAATTCTCTTGTTGTTTGTAACAAGAATCTGATGACGAGACCACTTCCCCCTCCGCACAATGCTCCCTCCCCCACCTTAATTATTTCTCCTCCTTTCTTTTTTCTTACTAGAGCATATTTTTCTTGTTTTACGGTGAATCCTCTCGTTTTCATTCCCCAAATTTTATTAAGAAAACTTAGTAGTGTTGGATATCAAATGGGATAGGTGGCTAATCCCCCAATTTCATTTTCACCACCCGACACTTTATCTTTCTCTCATTTTCCACCTGGAGGTAATTCTTCCGTTTGAAAAGAAATAGAAACCTACCCTCCACTAAGGCTTTAAATTTAATAATTTTCAATGGCCGATATTTTTTTTTTTACCTTTGGTTTAATATTGCGACGAGTAGAAATTTCATCCCTAAATTAAAATTTTACCCGCTAACTGAATACATTAATATATATTAAATTAAATTAAATTAAACTTAAACTTACCACCATTTCATCCCGAGAATTCTTTTTAAATAAAACGTGTGTATATGTTTAAAAAAAAATAAAAAATTACCGAATGCAAAATTGAAAAAAAAAATTATTTTTGCATAATTCCTTAACTATAATTAAATAAATATTATTAATTAATTAATTAATTATTATTATTTAATTAAACAAATAATATTATTTAATAGATATTGGAAATTTACACAACTGTAATTAAGATATTATTCTATTAAGACAATTTAAATAATATTTATTTAAACATTAAAATTCGCAACTAATTTAATATTTAATTAAATCTTGACGTTTTTTCCACAACTCACATCAATAGTTAAATTTAATGTTTAATTTCAACCGTAATACTAACCATTGTTGAATAAAATTAACCAATTAACAACAATGATATGCATCTAAATAAAATGATAAACACATTAAAATTTATGACTTGAAACGAATGACATAAAATAGGACAATACCATAACAGAACGAGATACTGACAGACGATATCATCAAAAATTGATGGGGCGACAGACACAAATGAGGATACTTTCTTTTCAAGTCCCTAAACCATGTCATATCCATTGGGTATGTTGGGCATGCTCAAACCCGACGATGCGGGGGGAGTCGGTGCCTAGTACCTGCAGCCCTGCATAAAACCAAGTGTCGAAACAACATATATATATTTAATGCCAAACACATTATGAGAGAGAATTGCAGTGTGGTAGGGTGCTCACAGATGAGCGATGCAACACTGTCTCTCTCACCCGAACCTCAAACAATAGCACAATCATCATAAATATCATGAAATGAGTATTAAACAATTTACATAACCACACAATATTGCATAATCAGGTAAAGACGAACACCATGCATCATTATATCATCAACATCGTAAAACAGTATCATGTGCATCCAAGCAAAACACATAAGTCAAACAGGTGAAACAATCACCAACGTAATCATGAGTATGCATCAAACATAATAGTATCCACACAGTATCATAAGAGAACAGTATCACGAGAGGCACTACATGACAAGTATGATCACTTTGCTTGAGATTGCAAATTAAGGTCTACACAACATGTTTCTACTACATAAATTGACATAGGGATATCTCAGAAGGAGCCAAGCTCTAAAGTTGATTTAGAAGGTTTCTTGTTCTAAAGTCGATCAATTTCTTTGAAGAGGAGGAATTACCATTTAGAGGGAGACTGACATACCAACAAAGGCAACCTTGGACAAGGAGGTCAGGAGGTTGATGCCAGTACTTGGAGCTTCAGAGAGAGTCACATCATCATGAATACTTGTTGTAATGTATATTTCTCTGAGAAGGAGAAATATGAGGTGAAAGCCCTTGTAGTGTATATTTCTCTGAGACAGAGAAATATGAGGTGAAATCCCTTGTAATGTATATTTCTCTGAGATGGAGAAATATGAGGTGAAATCCCTTGTAGTGTATATTTCTCTAAGACGAAAATATATGAGGTGAAATCCCTTGTAGTGTATATTTCTCTGAGATGGAGAAATATGAGGTGAAATCCTTTGCAGTGTATATTTCTTTGAGACAGAGAAATATGAGGTGAGAGCCCTTGTTCATCTTTGAGACAGAGATGTGTTTCTTTCCACACATGGGAGTAGCCATTGTGGATGTCATGTTGAGAGACTCCATGATGATATCATGTTGAGAGACTCTGTGATGAACTCTTTTCCACAAATGGGTGTAGCCATTGTGGGTGTCATGTTGAGAGACTCCATGACATGGATATCTAGAAAGATAACTCCCTAGCTAAGAGGGAGTGTTGATGTTATAGCGGTGGGAGATATCTTTCTCTCAAAATTAAATAATAAATAATTAATAAGGCAATTCGGCCTTAATTACAAATTATATTTTATATTTTATTTCTTAAAGGAGGCCAACCTATATGACGAGGCGCCTTGTTTTTTATATATACAAGGTGAAGTTGTTTCATCAAATCATCAATTCAATTCCTTTCATTCACACCTTAATTTCAATAGACTTCACATCTGATTATCAACAAACTTTATATTACAAATTATAGCGGCGGGAGATATCTTTCTCTCAAAATTAAATAATAAATAATTAATAAGGCAAGTTGGCCTTAATTACAAATTATATTTTATATTTTATTTCTTAAAGGAGGCCGACCTATATGAAGAGACACCTTGTTTTTTATATATACAAGGTGAATTTGTTTCATCAAATCATCAATTCAATTCCTTTCATTCACACCTTAATTTCAACAGACTTCACATCTGATTATCAACAAACTTTCACATAATATTGGCAGCAGATATTCGCTTATCTTTAGCAGCAAGTGTTAATCTTTATCAACAAGTGGTCGCCTTTCTTGACAGTTCAGAGTTGTTGAAGCATATCATATTTCAATAAGATTAATACTCGATTGTATCGAGAAGATATTCTCATCATTCTTTGTGTCAAGTTCACCCTTGAGAAGAGTCTGACTGTAAAGCAGATTTCTGCTCTTATTTGTTATATATATAAGAGATATATTTTGCTGGGTTTTTCTCCCTCGAGGAGGGTTTTCCCAAGGTAAATTGTTGTGCTCATTTGTCTTATGTGTTGCATTATTTCTTGCTTACATTTCTGATCATAAAACCAACACACTATTCATTAGTTCAATCCACTATTTTATGCAATTTCCCACCCCATTCTATCTATGTCAAGTCATTTGAGAGCCTACTGTAATTTTCCCATTTGATTGTTGATTGTACTTTATCCTTATTCTCAGCCTGGACTTAGAAAAGGTTATTCATCTTACATAGCTTCCATGGGACTTTTTCGGGTTAGTTACAATTTAGTATTTACAGTTGTTTGAAATTAAAATAGATTCTTTCTATGTTATTGACTTGTGTGAATCTATGGTTTAGTTATTTATCATTTTCTTGGGGATCCTGCCTTTTGAAATAGGTCACTGTGCATGAGTTGGACCAATTGGTTCCTTGATTCATAAACTTCTTTGTATAGGAAATCCTCCACATATTCATCTCCAGAAAAATTCATAATCATAAATATAATCTTTTGTATAGGAAATCCTCCACATATTCATCTCTAGGAAAATACATACTCATAAATAGAATTTAGAAAAATCAATACTCATTAATAGCATCTATCATTTGCAAGTCTTATTAAACAAATGTGAAGATAGAAATAACTTAGTTTTCTAGAGAAAGATATTTACAAATTTTACTTGTACATGAAACATGCTAAGAATTTTACAATTATGGTTGCCACTTTAGTCACTGCCTTTTTTGGAATTATCTGCACCACTTAGGTGAGGGGTATTATATTTTGAAATCTTGGAACTAAAGCTACTAGCTTTCTTTGTTTCATTAAATCAAACCAATCTCCTACTCCGCTTCAGCATCATTCTGAGCTTACAATCAAAACTCTGAATTCTCTCTTCTACACTATCACAAATTATTTTCTCTATGTATGTTGTCTACTATCATATTTTGTTATGTACATAACATATTGTGAAAAAAAATTTATTTTTTAACAAGTTGTAAAATCAAACTAAATAGAAGTAGCATTTATCTGAACCTTAATCAGTGAGACCAACCATAAACTGAACATACTATTATTTACTTAGAGTGTTGCCAAGGGAAAAATATCTCAGTGATAGATTGTAGTCATGAAATTGGAAGGGAAATGACATATTGCCTAAATTTTTTATGAAGGTAGCTTGATCTCAACATAACTTATCCCAATTTTCTTCAATCTCAATGCCTTTATATGCTAAAAACTTATTGTGCAACCAAGGTGCTAATTTAATTTGTGATTTTTTTCAGGTACCTTTCAAGAAACCTTTTGTTAGCTTATATTCCAAATGAACTTCATAGTTGTCACACAACTCTCTAGAAGAAAACGTTTAGGTATTTTTCTAAAGCATACAAATATCTGATTAACTGAATAATGTGTTTGAATTTTGTTTTTCCATACATTCCTTGCTATTTTATAAAATTAATAAAATATAGTTCCAATTTTTAACCATTATATACTTCTAATCCAATATAGTTTTATAGGATTACTGTAGTTGTGTCTTCGTTATTGACTACAAATGCAATCAAGCTTATGAATGATGGGAGTCTAGGCTTGGATCCTCATCTCCAAGTATTAGCTACCTCAAACTTTGGTCGTGGTCCTGAGAGAAACAATTGATATAGAATCGATCTTTTTGACGGAGAGTATAAACAAAGAGCATCATTGCCAAAAAAGTACAACCACTATATAACTTCTAAGAAAATTCACGAGGGATCTATAATACAACTAAAAAAATATAATTGTCCCATCATTAGTAGTTCAAGGTTAGTATGCAGGTTCAATACTATTTTTATACCTTATAATTAACTTTCCAACTTCTACAATATATTACTAATTATATTTTTACTTACAATTATGTAGGTGAGTTGTCATTTCAGAACTAGAGCTTGCATGTACAGATCATGCCATCATTGGTGAACTTGTCTTCCTATTTCCAGAGCAACAAGAAAATCTACAAAATGATGCTACAGATACATTTGATTATCATGTATCACCAACAACCCCAAACTCTAAAATAATGTTGTTTGGCATAGACCCATCTCAATCTAGGAAGGATATATCTACTAGCATCAGTCCTATCAAAAGTTTGAACCCTTTTCAAACAAGGTGGACTATCAAAGGCCATGTAACTATGAAAAAATAAATCCACTGATACACGAATCAAAAGGAAATTGGACAAGCTTTCAACTTTGATATTATATATAGTGAACACATAGAAACACATGTCACTTACTTCAATGAAGCGGTAGATATTCATTATGCAAACATTAATGTTGGATCTATATATTCATTATCTAGTGGGACAATTAAATCTTCTAATAAGCTTTACAACAAGCTAAATAATGGAATAAAAATCACCTTAATGATTGAATCAAAGGTGACAACCTGTGAAGATGAGCTCTCTATTCCAAAACATCAATTCTCTTTCACACCTATCAAGGAAATTGTGAGTAAGAGTAATAATTCAGTTGTTGATGTGATTGGAATTGTTGTTGGTGTAGATCCAAGCTCTACAATAAGGAGGAGGGATGGTACATAGGTTTTGAGGTGGAGCATCAAGATATTAGATATGTTTGCATCAATTATAGATGTAACTTTATGGGGACAAACAACTCAGAAAGAAGGCACAAAACTTCAACACATGTACCACTCAGAACAAACCATTGTTCTAGCTATTAAAAATGGATTTGTTTCTAACTATAATGGAAATGTAATAAGCACATTAGTAACTACACACCTATCCATAGACCCTGATATAGAAGAAGCAAAACAACTTAAAACTTGGTATGCACATAATGTAGTTAATATTGTACCTTCCTCCACAAAGCTTGATGATATGCCTCCTATTACCATAAGAATGACAATTAGCAACATTCGAGAGCAATCATAAAAAATAATACAACCCATCCAATTCATTGCAAAGGAAACAATACTATTCATCAAATCTAACTCCTTTTGTTATCCAGCTTGTCCTCTTCAATGAGATGGAAAACAATGTAAGAACAGGGTTATTCAAAATGAAGAAGATAAATGGTATTGATCAAAATGTGCAACAACATTTCCAGATTGTGATTATAGGTACATACTTCAAGTGAAACTAGAGGATCACATGGATACAATATGGGTAGTTGCATTTGATGAGATAGCAACTAAAGTCATGGGTATGTCTTCTCAAGAACTATATACACTGCAATTCAATCATGAGGCAGAAACAAGTATTGAAGATGTAATAAGAAGTGTTATCCTTACACAATTACTATTCACACTATCATGCAAAAATGAGACATACAATAATGAAGAGCCCTTGAAAGCAACAATCATCAAAGCTGATAAGATAGATTTTACTGCAGAGAGCAATTTCTTGCTTTCTAAAATCAATGAGATGTCGAATGATACAAACAACTAGGAATACATTCCTTATTTTCTATAAAACAGTGTATATATTCTTGTACTTGTAAATATTCTTTTACTATTATGTCTATCAAATAAAACAGAGTTTGAATAAAAAATGCTTCACCCTTTTGTGTAAGTGAGTATCTAAATTATTGTTTGTGGCAAAATCTTACAGTGTTAACATTTCCAGTTTACTAGTTTCAAATCTTCATTTGCTATGTATATAAAATTTTATGTGATCTTTATTTCTTGCCCCAGATAATCTTGATTCCTTTCAGCACAACACAGTAGGTTGCATGTTAAATTTCAAATATTTTCTTTGCATTTTTATGTATATACTATTTTCTCAGTGCATCATTATGTAACAACAATTTCACTTTTGAAGGATGAAATGGACAAGAAGAATGTTGAAGATGGTCGAGAATGGGTTGGGGATGATGTTGTTAATCTCTTGTCAAAGAATTGGGAAAATACCAGTTAGTCTGTTGTTAGTCTATTTTTTGTCTGTCTATTGTTGGTCCGATGTGTTGTTTTTTGGCTTAGGCTTTTTATTTTTTTGGTCTAGAACTTTATTGGCCCTTGTGGCTCTCTATGTAAGGGTACAACACCCTGTAAATATTGCTTGTCGTATCAAAAAAAATTTCACTTTTGAGATATACAGTAAAAATAAATGAAAGCACATGTTTTCTTTGTCAAAATAAATGTATGGTGAATACCCTATGTCTTTCAAATAAGTGTGCAAGCAAAATAAGACATAACAGATTGAATCTAATTTTCTACTATAGAATTTTTTTTTATGTGCTCTTTACTTCTTGCATGTGGATTACCCTTAGAAAGAGACTGCTTATATGTTTGTTAAATGAAGCCTTTACATTTCCTATCTATGAAAGGAATTTACTGCTTGACAACAAGTTCATGAACTTCATGCAAATTAAGATTGGTGTAAAAGGCCATCCTAGAAATATCCCATGATGTTTCTAAAACATTTAGTTAGTATGTAGCATTTTGAGTTGTATGTGCATATGCCATGGTTGCAACATGTTTTACAAAGTAATTTTGTATATTTTAAGCCGTATTAAGCACATCAAGGTCCATCTACAAAACATTCATGAACTTAGAGTTTGTTTGATGGTGAGAGGAAACTGATATGGCATTTAATCATTAATAGCAAGATGAGAGCACTCCATAAGGAGCCATGGGATTCCAAACACATTCTGATTTGGAAAAGTTATAAGTTGGAACAACACACTCCAAGAGACCAAATATTTTCCACTCCATGATAAGTGGATGAAAAAGATGTATCCCATTTGAAGAGATATAAGGTAGATTTGTATCTTTTCATTCTAGAGCTTTTGTTAGACCAAAATAAAGCAAATAAATTCATGCGAAGGGAAAATAATACCTTAGGATGATAAATCAATGAATACATATAAAGGCCAAAAAAAGAATTAGATAAAGTTTGTTGTTCTAAGTTATTTTCCTTTATAAAAATGTGTACTCTAGTTGAACCATAACTTATTAGGTACAAAAGAATTTTGGTGGTATGTGAGAAGACTTTTGTTGTCCTATTAGGAAATTTTCATTTATTCTCCTATTAGGAAATTTTCATTTATTGATCAGCTCTTTTGCTGTGGAAATTATTCTTTCAGATTTTTCAGCCAAACTCTTTTTCCAAAATTGCCAGATTTCAATTTTGTTTGTATTCATGGTATTAGAGCTCATTAATCAGATTTTGGTATGAAATTTACATTCTTGTTTCAAGGAATTTGGATTTCAGGCCTTTCAGTCAATTTTAATTTCTGTGAATTTTAAATTTCAAAAAGGCTTGTAATAATGGTAGCAGTGATGCGATTTCAGATTGAAAAACATTACTTCAAATTTTTAGCTCTGAATTCAAAATTTTAGATTATAGATAAGAGTAAATTAGTACTCGCAAAAATACAACTAGTTTTTATTAGGAACATGTAAGTGGTTTTGCCAGCTATAACAACAAATCCAAAATGGAGTCAAATTGGTTAAGGTTTAGAAAAGTTGTAAAACAACCTATAGAAGTAATTTTTAGCCTTCCATTCAAACTATGTACTGCAAGATCAGGGATATGTTGTACCATAAGTAACCCTGCATAAAAATTTCCATTATTGCAAATTAACCCTGACATTAAATCCACCAAAGAAAATACTATTATAGGTGTTATTTTCCATATCAATCTGTTCACAATGCAATGACTACCATGAGAGTTTTATATTTCCACATTCTTTTGCATTGAGTGGCCTACCATGGTTTACAGATGGGTAATCTTCATTGGCAAGTTGGAAATTGCATAGGACAAAATTATAGATATTACATAGTGGTGCATGCTTTTTGTGTAGGAGACATATCATATCCATAGACATAGGAAATCTATGCAAAGTTGGAGAAATTTCCTTGGGAGATGAAGGCAACAAACTATTTTACAAATTAATTTACCAGCCATTAAACTGCCCCTTTTTGATTGCTTGAAAAATTAGCATTGATTCCCCTTCCAACCAAAGTTTCCACCATCATATTCCTTAGCCTGTCACATTTCTTTTGAAAGAGCCATCACTTTTGCATTATTATTTATATTAAATCCAAGTGGACTGAAAATATTAATAATGTTATACACCATTCTCTCTAAATATACCTCACATGAATGAAAACATGAGCAGATGTTTGCCATCATCATCACTAAAGTTCCCTCCCTTTTTCTTTTCCTGGATTTGCTTTAGTTGTTCTATCAAGATTGAGATTAATCCAATATTTAGGAGTTTCTTACACAAATCTTCAAGCTTTTTCTGCCTTTCCCACCAAGCGTTCAATATTTCAATATAAATTTGTTGTTGAAGATTGAAAACTAAAATATTCAGGAAACATACACTATTTGAACCAAATTGAAGTTTTTAATTCGACAGTGGAACATCACTCCCTACTTGGTTTTAACTTTTATACTGTTTCAACATTTTTGTATAGTTTCATGCAATGGATATGTAGGAACATACTATGTTATTGTATTGCATTGATGTGAAGTAATATAAATTTGGCCATTCAAGATTGCAAAATAATAAACAAAGTAATGCAAACTTATATCTTAGTTTTGGAAGAATGATTCTTTTTTTATTCATGTTACATCAAGGAAAATGAACATTCATTCTTTATAGTTCTACAGTCAAAAGTTGTAAGTACTAATTAGAATAATTAATCATATTTCATTATAGAAAAAGAAGCAATCTCTTCATTAACTTTTGGTTCCAAACTAAGCCCCTAAAGCTATCGCCTATCAACATCTGACATGATCAACTTATAGAAACTGATTTTTCTGGATAAACATCTGACATGATCAACTTCCATCATTAAAACAAGCATTGCTCAATTTGTGCTTAATTTACTCAAATTGAAAAGAATTCAATCAAAACTTAGCATGCTTGAAAGATAGGTAAAGTGTACCTTGATATAATTAAAAAAACTAATACTATGAGTAAGATAGAAAAAAATAAATCCATGATATCTAAATTTCCTCTATGCAACTCAACCCAAGTTTCGTACAACTGCCAGTGTTGACAGAAAATTAAGCTTAATGTATATATTCTTCTACCTATATATATATTCTCCTTTGTAAGTGTAACTTATGCAACACATACTATATATATATTCTCCTTTGTAAGCTTTAATTCTTGAAATTCATCAGAAAACAAGTTTCAACTACCAATTAATGGTATGCCAGCTGCCATTTATTGGTAAAAATCTCCAAAATATCAGGTAGAAGCCTCCAAAATCTCACTTGACACATAAAATCCAAATAAACATTGATTTGAAAACTGGATGGGAACATTCTATTTCCATTGAATTTTTTTTTGTCAATTTGATGGCAATTTGTTTTTACATTTGCAATGCAACAATTTATTGTTGAAGAGTTGCAAAATGGAAAGGGGTTGTTAACAATTAAATACCATTCTCTCAAAAACAAGTGAGTCACTTTTAAGTATTTCTTTCAGAAAAAATTATTTTTCATTAAGCTTATTTCCTCTTCCATTGTAACAATTCATTGCATTTATTTTGCTTGTTACTATTAGTAATTAGTTAAGTCTGTAGCTTTCAAGTGCAGTAGATATTTGGGTTGTATAGGGTTATGATTAAGCTTGTTTCTATATAGAAGTAAGTAAAAAATAGAGGACTTTCCTTCTTCTAAATAATTGAGATCCACGAACTACACTCAAATCTCCTAATTCCATTTATTCAGATAGAAAATTATGGCATCATTTCCATAGATAATAAAACTAGAGCCATTGTAGGTGGCCTTGCAAACTATATCTATCTATGTCATGTAATTTCCAAAACTAGTTCTTTCAATATTGCATGTTTCATTTACATTTTATTCATCTCAACTACATTTCTTCATTATATACTATTGTAATTGCATTCATTTTTTCATTTGATATGTAGATGTACAAAGAAATACAACTTTCTTGTATTAGTCCATGTCTTTTTCTCATTACTATTAGTAATCATGCCTCCTATTTTTAATTACAAATGATGGACACTAGAAACGAAAAAAGAAATTGAACCCCATCAAATAGAACTTCAAAGAATACAAAGTCGTAAAAGAAGTCTAGAGTACTATTCTCGTCATAAAGAGGAAATTAGTGCTCACTGTCACCTACAAAACATACAAAAACAAAGACCAAATAAAATAGATACTGCACCATCAACAAACAACAACAACTTCACAATTGCATAAAAAAAATTTGACACATAATAGATGCACTATCAAACTTACAAGCATGCACTAGATGTAAGGAATGCTACCTTGGCATGCTTTTTCATTCATCAAACGATAATTTTATTTGTAAATGATGTTTTAATGAGAAAGGCATTCATTTATTTTCATCACTTAATAATATGGACCCGAGATAACTACCTCCTATGTTGCAAAAGCTCACTCAAGTAGAAGAGATGCTCATAGCAAGGGTAAACCCAATATTACAAGTAACCCACACTCATGGCTCAGGGCAATATAAATACAATGGCCACATGATTAGCTTCCCACAGGGCATAAAAAGTATTGCCAAAATACTTCCTGCACGTAGAATTATAGACCTAGATGTCCTGATAGTTTGAAGATTACATACACAAGGAAACTATTACGACTATTATGTAAGTAGGAGTCGTATTAGAGATGCATTGAAATACAAGATCAAATATGACCCATACTATAGCGATGTTGAAATGAACGCATCCTACTTAGAACAACTCCCTGAAACAAGTACATACATTTCAGACATGCTTCACACCATAGAATTTGCTGAAGAAATAATGGTACCAAACAATGAACCTGACGCTAACGATCAACATGATCAAGATGCATCAACATACACATCGTCATTTATGGTAAACCTACTAGGGAGACGTCGTGAGCTAGAAATCATTAAACAAGCACTACAAATTGAACACCCAACAAATAACACTATTGATTGACCTAAAATAATCTCTTCTCCAATAAATGAATACAATACTGAAGGCCTCTTTGATATGGCATTTCCCACACTCTTTCTAGATGGCAAAGCACTACAAATGCAAGCACGAATTAGGGAAGTACAAATGCATGAATATGCATTACATATAATGAGATTCCATGACCAAAGATTTGGAAGGCATCCAAGGTTTCGATATTTTGTCTCCAACCTTATGATGCATCATCGTAGCCAAGGACTTGCAATGGTTTTCCTTAAAAAATGCAGAAGAAAACATACCAACCACTATTGAAAACCTTCATACACACTTGAAAAATCTTCTTGATGAATAGTTAGTTGAGCAACTTATGCATTTTGGATATACCATGAGAGGGACAAGACCATATTGGAACAAGTGTCATGCTAAGCTAACAAATATGATCAACCAAATAGGGTCACCCACTCTATTCTTCACATTAAGTGCAATAGATACAAAATGGTCAGATTTACAACGACTACTCTCAAATGACATAATATTTACAATGCAATCAAATAAAATTCACATAGATAACATAATCAATAACCCCCATACCACATCCCTATATCTACATCAATGATTCACAATATTTAATGAGGAGTTCATTGAGAAGCTTCTCCATACAAAATAATATTGGTATAGGTACGAATGACAACATTGAGGGACCGCACATGTTCATGGATTCCTTTGGCTTGAAAATGCTCCAGACATGGACAAACTCGATTGGAAAGATAACTTAGAAGTGGAAAGAGCAAGAAAATTCTTTGACACATGTCACGACTTGGAACCCTCGTACTATATCTCACGGCAACAACACAACACATTGATCTCCACTTGATGATCCATGTTTGTTAAACACAACTGAGATCTTTAGTACAAATCCCTCAAATGACTACGAGGAGTTAATTAATCATGTCCAAAGGCACACAAAATGCACCAAGGGAACATGCCTATGTAAGAAGGGGAAAAAAATAGAATGTTGATACAAAGCTCCATGGAAAGAACAAATTATCTCTACATTATCATGTGACAATGACGGTCAAAAATAATATGAACCGGCAAGAAATGATGATAGATTAAACATACATAATCGAGAAATGATTTCAATATGGAGAGAAAATATAGATTGCCAACCTTCCATCTCACAAACACTTGTTCTCAAATACATTGCCAAGTATGCATCAAAATAAGAGAAAAAATCAGAGAGTTGTGTTAATATGCTTACAATAATAGCTACAAATCAAAAACCTGAAGATGAAGCTTTAATAGCATACCAAAAATTCATGATAGAACTTGTGGTTGAATTTGATATTGGAGCACAAGAAACATGTCATATGCTCCAAAAATTTCCCCTTGTCATCTATAACCGATCATTTATGTCATTGAATGTTGGCCGAAAAGTATTCCACCGCTTCACAAGAACAACAAATGACAACAAACTCCAATCAAGCTACTTACATTCTTATATGCAACACCCGCCACAACTAGAAGCAATAACATTACTTGAATCTGCAAGATCCTTCTCCTATTCTCCATGTCGCAAAGGATGTAAATGGAAAGAGAGGAAACAAAAAGCAATCATCAATATTTTCCCAAAGTTCTATACTATTCCAAAGCAAGATTCATAACATTTTGAAACATTTTGTTGGAGTGAATTACTCTTATATAAGAGTTTTCGTGACATACAAAATGACATAGGCCTTACTAAAGATACAATAATAACAAATTGGACCCAAATGAATACAAAAACATATGATGTATAGCACACTAATCGCACAAATGACATGGAAGCAAATAGTGAAGAGGAAGAAGATAGTGGTAATGAGGCAAACACAATAGATACATTACAATTGAATGAATGGGAATTGTTGTCACTAATGGGACTTACTAATAATGTCAATCCAGATGAGCTCCAAATACTCGGTAGGCATGATTTTGATAACAACAATGAATGGGATCAACATAGTGTACACCCAAATTTACATGCCATTGCAATTGACTTCATAAAGATGAATAAAATTTGCACCAAAAATGAAAACACGACCATTAGCTTCAATGTCCCAAATTACACATTATCACCAAAACAAAAACTAGCACTCACAATAATTACAAACCACTACAAAGATCAATCCTTAAAAAAACCCTTGCATATGATCATTCAAGGAACTACAAGAATTGGAAAATCATACCTTATTTATTGCATAAGAAATGCACTTCAAAGTAAGCTACCACAACAAAAGAGCCAACTGCCTGCTTTAGCTCCCACATGAATTGTTGCATTTAATATACGTGCATCAACCATACATTCAATGCTTAGGATTCCAATAAAAGAAATGAAGCCATTGCAAGGACAATCACTAACAACATTTCAAGAAGAAATGAAACACATAATGTACATCCTCATAAATGAAATGAGTTTCATAGGCCCAAAACTACTATTAAAGATAGATAGTAGACTACATAAAGCATTTCCCTGAAGACAAAACCTCAACTTCGATGGTGTATCTATAGTTCTAAGAGGTGACCTAGCACAACTACCACTTGTCATGGACAAACCCATCTACACATCACACTCCAATGCCAAACTGCTATGGGAACAATTTACTACAGTTGTTACATTACAAACAATGTTTTGTCAACAAGGTGACGATCCAACTCAAACACACTTTCGTGAAACATTAAAAAAATTACACAATGTAGAACCAACACACCAAGATTTGGAGATGTTAATGACCCGCACAAACAAACTACTTACAACTACTAAAAGACAAGAATTTGACAACTCCATTCACCTTTTTGTAACAAATGGCTTAGTGAGACTACACAACAAGAAAATGCTAAAACAACTAAACCTTCCAGTTGCAATAAGTATTGCAACAACCACAAAAAACAAATCAAACATTGATGCTCAAGATAACCAGCTTGAAAAATAACTCCTATTATGTAAAGGCCAACAAATCATGCTAACAACAAACTTATGGACTCAAGCAGGACTTGTAAATGGATCTCTTGGGGAGGTTGTTGATATTGTTTACAATCTAGCTTCAAAACCACCAGATATTCCAATGTACATTGTAGTAAGAATCATAACTACACTGGGCCACCATGGAACCAAAATGATCCAAAGGCTATACCTATAATACCTATATTACTAGGTAATCATAAGAAATTTCCATTAACAATGGCATGGGCAATTACTATACATAAATCCCAAGGCCTGACCCTACAAAGAGCAACAATTAATATTGGTAAAATAGAAAGACAAGGACTAACATTTACAGCTATATCAAGAGTAAAATCATTAAATGGACTTTGTATTCAACCAATGTTCTCTTTTGAGTGGTACTCCAGAGTGCAAAACAATCCATACACAATTATAAAAAAAAAGAGAGGACCGTTCACAATTACTCTCACTATGACAAAATGAGGTATACCCTTGTTGAAAAATGGGGTGTTTATGTAGCTTAATACTTTGTAAAACTTTATGATTGTCAATCTAAATATGCTTTCCTTTATTACAGATTCTTTGTGGGTGATTATCTGATTAATTCCTTTTATCATTTGTAGAATGAAGAAAAAAGTTGTAGAAGAATTAGACATGATATTAGAAAGATTACACAAGCATATACCATGGAGAAACCCTTTTGGGAAAAAACTCCACCAAGAATTAATCTATTATTCAATCTCTGAAGTAGATTACAATAGCTCCAATTCTTGCTTGAGAATGCTTCTTTTTCCTTCACCAAAACTTTTTCACAACCTATAATAAAACTGATACAAACTCTCTTCAACTTGCTTGAGATATATAGGCAATAATCAACCTTGTAAACTCCAAAAGAGTTACAATTACAAAGCTCAATCCCTATCTCCTAAAAGGTACGCCTATCTCTCCCAAGTAGAGTTTAACCATGAAGAACAATGCCAAATCATCATCTTCATCCATTTGGGCATCCCAAACTGAAGTATTAACTCAACCTTTGTTTCATAAATATCTTCAAGGCTTTATCCTCAAAGTAGGCGCCCAAGAGTGGGCCCACTTAACTTAGCCTTCTAAAATATCTTAACATGCAAAGGAGTTAATTTGAAGAAGCCACCTTGGGCACCCAAGGTGGGTCCAAGTCATTTTCTATTAACTGAAACATCTCTCTCCACCATTCATGCAAGAATGGTCATCCCCTGTTAACTGAAGGAAGTCACCTGCTATTTGTCATGCAACTCAAGTCATTAGTCATGCATTCCAAGTTAACTGAAGTCATGCATTCAACTAAAACTAATTGAAGATAACTGAACCATAACTGAACTGAACTGAACTGAAATGAACTAAACTAATTTTGAATTGAATTGAACTAAACTAAACTAAACTAATCTGATCTGAATTGAACTAAACTGAACTTCATGCATGTAAACATAAAACCCTAACTCCTAGGATCTTTACATGCATTCAGAAGTGTTATCTCTTACTCCAAATAGTTAACTAAACTCAAGGTGAGTGCCACCTTCCATGTGGGCGCCCCATGTGCCCCTATTATTTAGGAACTCATATTGGATGCCCTCACATGCTCCTAACATTTAGAATTAATTACAAATGTCAATTAACATGATTATTTCATTCAAAATTAATCTCTTACTAATCCTAGTGTTTGAGAACGCTTTCCAGGGACTTAGGAGATACATGAAATAAATAATGTTTAGTATTGCAATTAAATGGCATCCTATTCCCAACATTCTCCCACTTGACATTATACATTATAATTATTCTAAACAAGGAATAATTATAAATCAATACAGAACTTAAGGCCAATGGCCTTCCTGCACCAACTAATCAATCCATGCCAACTTCAGATGCAACCTGCATAATCATGAAGCTCCAAGTAAATGATTAAAACCAAGAGAACTTATCTGAAGGAACTAGTTTCATAAGATAATCTTTAACATTAATTAAAGTGTTGACTTTCTCAATTAATACCTTCCCACTCTCAACCATTTCTTGTACAAAGTGATACTTAACATCAACATGCTTAGTACAAGCATGGTACATAGGATTTTTGGCTAAACACATAGCCCTCTGACTATCACATTCAAGTTTAACTTACTTGCAATTAAAACCAATACCTTTCCCAAGTCTCTATATCCAATCTGCCTCTTTGGAGGCATGTGAAACTGTTGAGGGTCATCCCACAATAATGGGTTACACTTTTTGGCCAAACTTGACACTGAAATCAACATTTTCAAAAAAAACTTCACTTTCTGACACTTATAGTAGGTAAACTATTAGGAATTTGAAAATAATGTAAACTAGTGATTTGTGAGATTTTTTCTGTAGATTTTAAATATATTTTTTTTAAAAAAATTGGAATTAATTTTTCTTTTTTTTGGCGTCTCCTTTGATAACTAGTTTTTTATAGTAAACAACATTTTTAAAAAGTGACGTGTACTTCGACACGCATAACGTTTTTTCTACAAAGGATAAAATTTTGATTCTTTTTAATTTAGGTTGCTAACACTGATATCTATTGGCTTCATTTTGTTTCATAACGTTTTGTTGAATATTTTTTTTTAATTAAGTTTTGAAGTCAAAACATTTACAATTTAGACATAGGTGCACTTCGACACGCATAACTTTTTTGGTATGTAGTAAAATTCAATTTTATTTTTTTTGTTAGAACAAGGACACCAATACCTAGGGCGTATATATTTTTCAAAAAAAAAAATCTCAAATTTAATATTTTTCCACAATGATTTTTCACTGAACTTGATGTTCAATGAAAAACCTATGTCCAGTTAATCAAAAGAATAAAATGAAAAATAAAAACAAAATATATTAAATTTATAGTTGTTGGAAAGAACTTTTCGAGCACTACACTCCCCCAAATTGGTTTATCAAGTTTGAATCCATCTGCACCTCCTTTTCGGGCTTCGATAGTCAAAAAAATACATAAAATTTGAAATGGTGGAGGGGAAAGAGAAAAAAGGGGGGTTCATTAGAACCCCCCTTCATTCGAACCCCCCTTCATTAGAACGGTTGGTTCGAATGAACCCCTCTCCATTCCGCTAAATTTTTCCACCAAAGTGTCCTCTAAGATAGCCTTCGAACAAAGGCTCCAAAAAATGCATTTAAACGGCTAATTTCTGGATTTCCTAAGATTAACATTTTTGATTTTTTATTATTTGCAATTGTTTTTTTGTTTTCTTAAGTTTCTATTATGAAAGTATGTGAATTTTTTCTATATAAGTAAGAAAAAAATCATAGAAATTGTCAAAGCTGTTTTGGTTTGTTTTGGTTTTACAGGGAAAGCTTTGGAGGAGAATATCTGAAGAATTGTGAAAAAAAATTTGTTCTATTGGAGGAGAATATTTGAAGATTAGAAGAGGCTTTGGAGGAGAATATCTAAAGATCAAAAGAGGCTTTGTTCTATTGGAGGATAAGATTAGAGGAATTTTCAAGCGATATTTTACAAAGAAGGAGATGGGAAACAAAAAAACAAGACAAAGGAAGAGTCAACGAAAGAATTCAGTAGAAGAGGAACAAAGATTACGTGAAGAAAGCTTGCAAAGATATCATAGACGAAAACAAGGTATGCCAAACTTGTGCCTCTCCCAATATTATTCCTTTTGTATCCCTTTAACCTTCCATTTTATATTTTTATTCAAGAATTATGTAGGAGGATTAATATATTTCTTTTGATCAACGTAAAATTTCCTATCTCAAACCTATCTCAAAATTATTTAGTTTCATGCATTCTTTGTAGAAATTTAAGAGTGATAATATCTTAATTTACACTAGATTTAATATTGCAACCTTAATTTTCTTTCTTTAAACTAACATGCATTTCCCTTCATTAGCCCCACACTTAAAGATGAAATAAATACCTGAAATGATTAATTACCATGAAATACCAAAAGCCTTTAATAGAAGAAAAAAAAAGTGAATAGGTACTGAGCATTATTAATAGAAATCACAAGTGTGACATTATGAAAAAATTGATGGTAAAATTGATGAGAATAGAACAAAAGAGATAGCTAATTATCTACAAAATTAACTACTAGCAAGCCATAGAAGGGGATGCAATTGGAATCTATCAAAGGAATACAAGAATCCAAGGAATTTTATAGTTGATAGAGAGAAACAACAACTTTCCAATCTTACACAAAGTTAAGATGCTTCTCCATGAAGGTTGTGTCATCATTCTCCCTTCATCACCTTTACTTTGTGTCCTCTAGTTCTCAAGCTATGTTTGATCTAATCAAGAATGGAGTAAGATTTCAATCTCTCTTGTAACATTTTAATGTTGTTGGCATTTTTCTTTATGGGGGCTCTACTAACTTTAATTACCCTCCTTAGAATAGCTTTGATCCATAAAATATTTCTCTAAAAATGCAATTCATTCACCACTCTTAGTGTTTTCCATTTTCAATTCACTAACTTATTCCATAACCTCCCAATGTTTGAAGAAAAGTTGTTCTTCTTTCATAGGGACAAGCACCTTTTCCTTGGAAGTTTCTTAGCCATTTAGATAGTTTTTAGTTTCATTTTTTGGTCTCAATGAAGAACCACTTAAGGATTGTATGATGAATGATAACCTCTTTGTTCATATCAATATTTTTATTTGCAATCAAGTTCACAATTGAAGCAACAACCTCTAAAGAGAGAGAATGGCATGGAAGATCAGCCAGTGAAATAAGAGGGGCAAGGCATAAATATTTCACTTTACCTCATCATCCAAATCAATTTCATCCTCCATTTTCACTTTACTCTTCACCTTAAGATTATTTTTCTACCCTCCACTCCCTTTAGTTTACCATCCAAAATGGGGTCATTCTCATCATATTTTTCCCCTTCTTGAATGTGACTTTAGTGCTTCTAATATCTTCACCACCAAAAAAATTCATTCTAATATCTTCACCACCAAAAAATTGCATTCTTCCATGATTCTCAATATCATTAGGGCCAAAGACAAGACTTTCTTGGAAAGGGGACCTAGGGTCAAGACTCAAGGTAAGAAGAATAAACCATTTTAGGAGTGTAATCCATAATGGAATAAGGTCATCTATTCTTATAGTAATGTAAGTCCAATTTAGAAGAAGCAAGGTGGATTCTACAAGTAGCAATGACAAGTGGGGGTTTTAAGGATAATTCGTGTTTAATAAGTAGGATGAAATATTTGTGTAGGGTACAACCTTAATTATTCTATTAAATTCAAGAATAGAGTATTCAAGAAAGGGTAACATAACGAAAGGAAAAATCACTAAATCACTAGGTAATTGTTATGAAAATAGACAAATGGTGTAAAATGGTGTAATTGGCTTGAAGTGCTCCTCAAGCATGACATACCTTGTTAGCAAAAATTGAGCATAGATAAAGGATTTTGTCCTAAGTTACTTTGGTGTAATTCTTATACCTTAGTATGAGCAATAAAAGGGAGACAATAACTTATGTGGTGAGTTACAAAAGGATGTGGTAGGAAAGAACAATTAAAATTGAAAATACACATATATTCACAAATAAATAATAGCACATCATACATTCATTAGATCATCATGCAATATATTATATTCATCATATATATCTCTGCTACATAGTTCATTTATACATCAATATTCTTTCTTATATTTCTCTTCTATATATCATCCATCTATAATATATTACATACTTTCTTCTCTATTCTACTTCTATAACTTCACCATAACTTCATCTAGTGCTTCTTTCCTTAATTTTCCTATATTTATAT